>PVKH010042553.1:0-10810 GCA_004027955.1 Chaetophractus vellerosus
ATCTCCCCTCCCCCCATTGCGGTGACGCGCCGAGGTCGGTCACTGTGCAGGCACGGCTTTCCCCGCTTGTGGGCAGCTTCTGCTTCTATTCACGGCCGGCTTTCAGTTCGCGGGTGGCTGGCTGTGCTCCATTCGCGGGCGACCTGCCCTGCCCGTGGCGGCTTTTGCTTTGTCCGTGGCAGCTTTTTGCCCTGCCCACGGCGGCTCTGGCCCACCCATGGTGGCTTGCCCTCTCAAGGCGATCTGCCCGCTAGGAGAGGTCCCCGGGAACCGAACCCGGGGCCTCCCATGTGGTATACCGGTGCCCTATCCACTGGGCTATATGGCCGGCCCTCTGCTGTTTTTAAAGTTGGGTTTTCTTGAATCAACACTCACCCACTTACTGCAACTCTTTTACTGTTTTCTGGAGTTTTGAAGAAACTGTCAGTTTTTGCTAGTTGTTCAAAGATTCTTTGGGGGAATGGCACCTTGAAGCATCTTGTGCCACCATCTTGGTGGACCACACGTCAATAAAATTATTTTTGAAATTAACTATTTGTTAAAAATTCTGTCAGTCTTGCATGCTTTTCTCTTTTTTGTCTTAGAAAATTATCCATTTGAAAGACTTAGCATTGGATAGAGGTTGATGCTGCCTTTTATGTCCATATTTTTAGATGTGAGTCGTGGATTCAGTGTAAAATTAAATGTTTTTGAGAAATTAAATTTTCCTAAGAAGAGATGTTGAAACATGTTTGTTTTCTTGCTAGAACTATTGGGGGAACAGTATGAGCGCAGTTCTTTTTTTCTCTTTTTTCTTTTTTTTTGTTTAGAGAAGTTGTAGATTTATCAAAAAAAAAACATGGGTAAAATATTGAGTTACCATATATCACACTATTATAAACACCTTGAATTAGTGTGGTACATTTGTTACAATTCATGAAAGAATATTTTTATAATTGTACTATTAACTATACTCCATAGTTTATAATAGGGGTCACTGTGTTCTAAAGCTCAATTCTTAATACTTGCTTCTTAAAGAAGCTTTTTATTTTTTATGAATGTTTGTGGTGTTTATCACAGAATTATATCATCTGAATTCAAGTTGCATATCTTCCTTCACTTCCATTCCCCTGAATAGCATGATTAAAAAGGGCAAAGGTAAATGGCCCAGTAGAGGGCTGGAAGTGGATAGATGGACATATGAAAACAAGGTGACGAATAGAAAGAAAGTATTCAACCCTATGATGGGGGATTGGAGGTGGGTAGCTCAAGGCTTTTGCCTAAGAAGCATCCTAAAGGCTTTATGTCCTATGAGGAGTATGAATTCACTTGATATCCTTTATGTCCTATGAGGAGTATGAATTCAGTTGATATATATTTTTTGAGGTACCCAGGCCAGGGATTGATTGAACCAGGACCTCGTAATTGGGAAGCCAGCACTCAACCAGAGTCACGTCGGCTCCCCTGAGTTTTTTTTTTTTTTTCCATTTGTTTGCTTGTTGTTTGTTTTTGTTTGTTTTTAGGAGGCACTGGGAACTGAACTGAGGACCTCCCGTGTGGGAAGCAGGTGCTCAACCACTTGAGCCACATTCCCCTACATATGTTTTAAAGCATCATTTTCTTTACCTAAGGTCATGAAAAGTCATGTGATGTAAATCCAAATGAATGATTTCTAATAAAACTATGAGAACTTTTTAGCTTTTTTTTCCTGAGCATGTAATTAAGAGATCTGGGTTTCAAGGCTGGCTCTCTTATCCATAAGTCATTTAATCGCTGGTTTTTTAGGTTCTACATCTGCAAAATGAGGAGGATGAATTAATAATTGAGGAAAATAGCTTGTAGCATTGGCAAGTTTAATTGGTTTCTTTTCTCTGGCAGTATTGTGAAAAGCTTACTTTATGTTAATGATCCATCTTGAAACAGATAACCTGACACATTTTCCTCTTTTCCCTTGTAGGTTCATTGGTGGTTAACTACCCTTATGATGATGATGAACAAGGACTTGCCACATATAGTAAATCACCAGATGATGCTGTGTTTCAACAAATAGCACTTTCTTATTCCAAGGTAGGCTCATGTTTAAACATAAGATGCTAAAAAATTCTTTTGTTTGGAAATATATGTCTTTTAAAAAGTTCTACAAGACTCAGGTCAAGTGCTTCTTGGTAAGCCTTCCAAGCTTCCTTTAGGGCAGTTGTAGGGCTTTGTATTAGTCAAATGGTACTTATGCAAAGTACCAGAAATCTGTTGGTTTTTATAAAGGGTATTTATTTGGGGTAAAAGCTTAAAGTTACAAGGCCCTAAAGAGTCCAACTTAAGGTACCATAAAAGGTACTCCCTCACCCAAAGTCTGTTGATAGTGGGCGATGACTTCGAGGGTTCAGCCTTCCTTTTCGCTCTTAAGGCTCCGTGGGTCCAACTTCTGATCTCAGCTGTAGGCTCGCATAGGGCTTGTCTGTCTTTCCTGAGCTCGTTTCTTTCCCGGCTCAGCTGCTCTGTTCTCTTCACAAGGTCAGCTGTAAACTACCAGGCGAATGGCTCATTTCTCTCCCTACGGCCTCAGCTGTGTCTATGGAGCTGTCTCTCTTCCTCTGTGTATCTTCTCTGTGTATCTGCTTCTGTGTTCTTCTTGAGTGAATGTCCATTTGTATGGCCCACCAAGGGGGTGGGACTCAACCCTGCATGCCCTAATAATGTGGTCTAATCAAAGCCCTAATCTTAACATAATCAAGTAAACATAAACCCTTTGAACTTAATACAAAGGGTTTCATGCCCAGAGGAACAGACCAGTTTACAAACATAATCTATATCTCTTTTTTGGAGTTCATATATAATATCAAACTGCCACAGGCTTTTTCTCCTATTTTTCCCACTTCACTTTTGAACATATTATGTGTCTTTCCCCATTAGCCTTTAAGCTTAGGTAATATATATTCATCTATAGTCTTAAGTACACAATGCATGCTAGTTTATTTCATTTGACAGATACTTAAGTTATAAACCTAATAAAGTAGTCTAGGGTGGGGATTGACAAACTATAGCTCCTGGTCTAAATCCAGCCTACCACCTGTTTTTGTAATTAAAGGTTTATTGACACACAGCCACACCCAATCTTTTACAAATTACCCATGGCTGTTTTCTCTTTCAATGTTTGAAAGACAGTGTAATTCAATATATTAACAGGCTCCATAGGAAAAACCCTGAGATCATCTCAATAGACACAGAAGATGGAGTTGAGTAGTTGCAATAGAATATCTTGCCCACAAAGCCTAAAATATATAATATCTGTCTCCTTACTGAAAAAAAAAATTGCCAACATCTTTTCTAACTTATTGAAGAGCCATCTCTTGCAATGAACTATGATAATGAATATTGTAACATACAACAAAAGAAAACAGGTAGATAATTTCTGTATTTTCTAAATTTCCTATAATAAATGTGGGTTATTTTTATGATCAGAAATGTTATATTCATATGTATATGTGCATGTATGTGAAAATTAATTTAAAAATTGTTCTTAGAAAACATTAAAAATTGGGGCTTGGGAACCAGGCTTCTTAGTTCCAACTTTCTACTTACTTTTTACTGACTCAGTCTGTGACGTTAGTATTGGTTATAGATAATGAATATTATTCCCACAACTCTGTGCTCTCTAGCCACAGCCTTCTCTCAATCCTTTTTTCCCATTCCCTCATTCTCTACAGAGGAACCTTGAGACACTGTTCAGAGTTCTAATAGAGGAGTACATCTATTTCATTTCAAAAGGGATAGTGTTTCTGTTTGGGCATACCATTTTTGGAGGGATGTACACAGAGTAATAAAAGAAGAATGGGACACCATCTAAATCAACAAAATCAAAATTAAGCGATCAGATTTGCACATATTGCCATCACATTCTGTACTTATTCCCATGGTTCTGCTTTTCATTCACACAGTGACTTCTAGTTCTTTAACCTGTTTCGTTTCTTGGACCATTGGCCCTATTGAATTGATTTACCTTTCTACCCAGCCTGGACTCATGGTCATAGCTTTCAGTAATGCTCTAACCTACTCGTAGGGTTTTTTACACCCTTTTGATGTATTTGCTTTGCCAGTGTCCATTCCCAGTAATTACCACCATCTCTCCTGTCTATCCCAGAAGTACCACAGTTGTAGCATTTGGCTATACTCCATATGTGTGCTCTCTAACCTTGGGTAAGCCCTCATTCCTACTTGGCAATATTTCCTATATTGCTGCTTACTTAACTCATTGACTCATTTCCCACCATGGTGATTCTAAACCTTTATTTTGTACTCAAGCTCCTAATCCCAGTACTAGCCCTCTTCCTCTCAGCAGATCACTTTGTTGTAACCTAAAATAGTAGGTCTTTGAATAATGTGATATAAGTTCATTCAAGTTCTGTCTTCTCAATTATTATTTATTTATACTTTACCCATACTCTCCTCCATTTTCTTGATCTCACTGCATCCTCTGGAATCTTGTATCTTCATATCTTCTGTTGTAAATGGGAAAGGTAATAATTGAAATCCTCACTGTTAATTCACAGCCTCTTTTTCTTTTGGCCAACAAGTAGCTTACCTTTATAAACTCAGGTAAAGCCATCATTCCAAGTTTCTTCCTCTTCATACTTCCAAACTTCTCAAAAGCAAATAGTCTTGGGAGACTTCCAAGTAGCTAAATAAAGACAATGACAGCTATGTAGTAAGCAACCTCCCAAAATCTTCTCCCCAAATGATACCAAATAACTTTACAATTATAAAATTCTTCACAAAACCACAGCTTTGGCAGTACAGAAAATTCTGAAATGGCAAAATAACTGTGTGTAAAGAGAGGGGAAAAAAAACTAACAAATTCTAACACAGTCTATCATACATCAGTCTAATTTTCCTCAACTTAAGGCATCGTGTTGAGCAAAAACCAAGAAAAACTCTGGGGAAGACAGAAGAGGAAGGCTAATAAAAGGGTAGTTCTAACTTCCGGGAAGACGGAAGACTAGAAAGACATGGGATTCTCTTCTTTCCCATTATCACTCAACATTGTGCTAGAAGTTCTAGCTAGAGCAATTAGACAAGGAAAAAAAAAAAAAGATACAAATAGGAAAAGATGAAGTAAAACTCTCACTATTTGTAGATGACATGATCCTATATTTAGAAAATTCTGAAATGTCTATACAAAGCTACTTGAGCCAGTAAATGAGTTCAGCAAAGTGGCAGGATACAAGATCAACATGGAAAAATCAGTAATGTTTCTGTATACTAGTATTGAACAACCTGAGGAGGAAATCAGGGGGGAAATTCCATTTACAATAGCAACAGAAAGACTCCAATACCTAGGAATCATTTAATCAAAGTCTGGAACCTATATGCAGAAAACTGTAAAACAATGTTAAAGAAATCAAAGAAGACCTAAACAAATGGAAAGACATTCTGTGCTCATGGATTGTAAAAGTAAATATCATGAAGATGTTAATCCTACCCAAACTGATTTATAGATTAAATGCAATACCAATCAAAATTCCAAGAACCTACTTTACTTTACAGAAATAGAAAGGGCAATTACCAAAATGATTTGGAAGGGAAAGTGCACCTGAATTGCCAAAACCATTCTAAAAAAGAAGAGTGACTTGGGAAGAATTTCACTTCCTGACCTTGAAACATATTACAAAGCTATAGTGGTCAACACAGCATGGTACTGGCATAAAGATAGACACATAGATCAGTGGAATAGAATTGAGAGTCCAGAAACAAACCTTACCTCTATGGCCAACTGGTTTTTGACAAGCCTACCAAACCCGTATTAATGAGACAAAACTGTCCCTTCAACAAATGGTGCTGGGAGAACTGGATACCCATAACCAAAAGAATGAAAGAAGGACCCCTATCTCACTCCCTATACAAGAATCAACTCAAAATAAATCAAAGACCTAAATATAAAAGCCAGAACCATAAAACTACTAGAAGAAAATGTAGGGAGCTGTCTTAAAGACCTTGTGGTAGGTGGTGGTTTCTAAAAGAAAAAATAGATAAACGGGACTTCTTCAAAATTAAACACTTTTGCACCTCAAAGGACTTTGTCCACAGTGTGAAAAGGCAGCCAACTCAATGGGAGAAAATATTTGGAAATGACATATCTGATAAGGGCTTATTATCCATGATATACAAAGAGATACTACAATTCAACAATAAATAGATGAACAACCTGATTGAAAAATGGTCAAAAGACCTGAATAGACATTTGTCGAAAGAAAAAATACAAGTGACCAAAAAACATGAAAAAACGTTTGGCGTCACTAGCAATTAGGGAAATGCAAATCAAAACTACAATGTGACAACATTTCACACCTATTAGATTCACCACTATTAAAAAGACAGAGAACTAGAAGTGTTGGAGAGGATGTAGAGAGATAGGAACACTTATTAACTTGGTGGGAATGTAGAATGGTACAACCACTGTGGAGGTCTATTTGGCAGTTCCTAAAGATGTTGAATATAGATTTGCCACGTGACCCTGCAATATCACTACTGGGTATATACCCAGAAGAACTGAGAGCAGTGATATGAACAGACATCTGCATACTGATGTTTATAGCAGCATTATACACAATTGCCAAAAGTTGGAAACAACCCAGGTGTTCATCAACCAATGAATGGATAAACAAACTGTGGTGCATTCACACAACAGAGTAAACAGAAATGTAAGAAGAAATGAAGTCATGAAACACACGACAACATGGATGAATCTGGAGGACATTATGTTGAGCAAAGCAAGCCAGACACAAAAGGACAAATCCTGTATGATTGCACTACTGTGAACTAAATATATTGTGTAAACTCATGGAATTAATAACTTGAATATGGGTCACCAGAAAATAGAATGATTTAAATGGAAAGCTGAGGATGTGTGTGTTAATCTTTGGAAATGAATAGAAAAGGTGAAAGCCCAACATCACATCTGTAACTAGAAGTACTATTATGTGGGTATGAAAGGGGTTTAAAGGGAAAGTCTAATGCCACATATATTACTAAAAGGAAAGGCAAAAAATGTAGCATGAAACTGTATAACATAACAAAAGCACATGTGAAAATGAATATGGGTAAAATTGCATATACAAGATTGTTTTTCTTTGAAATTGAACAAATGTATGTTAATACTACAAGATGTTAATATCAAACAAAATTTTTTTGCTAAGTTAAAGAAACCAGAGGGGGACAGATGTAGCTCAAATGGTTGGGCATCTGTCTCCCATATAGAGGGACCTGGGTTTGAGCCCCAGGACCTCCTGTTAAAAAAAAAAAAAAAAAAAATCACAAAGTCAAAGTACTACATATTGTATGACTCCATTTATATGAAATGTAAATATAAATCAATTTATAAAGATGAAGTTAACTAGTGGTTATGTAGGGCTGAGGAAAGACTGCTAAGGGGTGTGGAGTTTTTCTTTTTGGGTTAATGAAATAGTTCTAAAAATTTTTTGTGGTGATAAATGTGCAACATTGTGATTATACTAAAAGCCACTGATTATACACTTTGGATAGATCTTATGGTATATGAATATACCTTAATAAAACTGCTTAATAAATAAATATATAATTGTGCACGAATAGCCAGAAATAGCAGCTGTGTACAATGGGGGAAGTATAGAGAGATTGAGAGGTGAAGAATTTTCTTGTCTGTTTGTTTTTATTATTATTATTATTGAAATAATGAAAATGCTCTAATTATGAATGAGGTGATGAATGCTCAACTATGTGATTATACCAAACACCATTGATTGTACACTTTGCATAACTTGTATGCTTATTAATATGTATCAATAAAATTCGATTTGTAAAAAGAATTAAAAAGTGTGGGCCCGGCTAGATAGCTCAGTGGATAAAGAGCGCGCTGGGGTACCACATGGGAGGCCCCGGGTTCGGTTCCCGGGGACCTCTCTGAGTGGGCAGACGGCCTTGAGAAAGGCAAGCCGCCATGGGTGGGGCAGAGCCGCCGTGGGCAAGGCAAAAAGCCACCACAGGCAGGGCGGAGCCCCCACGGGCATGGCAAAGTCACCCGTGAAAAAGCGGAGCTGCCGCCTGCGAACCGCGGCGGAAGCCAGGCAGCCCGCAGAAAACATGGAGGACTGCTGCCCGCAAAACATGGAGCGGAGCCGCCCGTGAAAACGGAATGGAGCCACCCTCAAACGGAGCAAGCCGCCGCCGCGGAGGGCCGACTCGGTGCATCGCCACAAAAGACGGGGGGAGACAAGTAGCAGACATAGAAAGACAGAGAAGAATGGACACACAGCAAGAGCAAGCAGAAAGGGGGGGGGATATGTAATAAAAAAAAAAGTTGTGAAACAAATTGAAAAACAAATAAATAATTTTTTTAAAAAAAGGGCAGGTCTAACAGTGATTTACCACCAAGAAGATTAAATGTGCCCTAAATTTGAAAATACATTTTAAAAAAGGAACTGGGCTGATAAGAACACTGAAATATAGGGAAGAAATTTCACTTTACCCACAATTTAAAGGGCCTGATGTGATTAAAGTGTAGGTACAATTTAAAAGGACATGTTAAAAGGACAATCTTCCAAATGCATAGCTTCTGGAGAAGGAAAAAAAAGCAAAAAGGAGTGAAGAAGTGCCATTGGATGATGAAGGGGAAGATAAGGGGGGAAATGTGGAATTCTATAAGACAGAAGTGACCTATAAAACCACAAGACTCATAATAGCAGCTAAAAGAATAAAATATCTAGGAATAAATTTAACCAAGAGGTTAAAGGCTTATTCATTGAAAACTGTTAAACACTCCTGAAAGAAATTAAAGAAGACCTAATTAAATGGAAAGACATCTCATGTCCGTGGATTGAAAGACTTAATATTGTTAAGCTGTCAGTACTACCTAAAATGCTCTGTAGATTAAACACAATCCCTATCAAAATTCCAGCAGCCTTTTCTTGCAGAAATGGAAAAGCCAATCGTCAAACTCATGGAATTTCAAGAAGCTCCAAATAGCCAAACAAACTTGAAAAAGAACAAAGTTGGAGGACTCATACTTCCTGATTTCAAAACTTACTACAAAGTTACTGTAATCAAAATAGTGTAGTACTGGCATAGGGATAGATGTATAGACTAATGGAATAGAATTGAGAGTCAGAAATAAACCCACATATTTATGGCCAACTGATTTTCAACAATACATTAAATGGGAAATAATATTCTCTTCAACAAATGGTGCCGGGACAATTGAATAACCATGTGCAAAGGAATGAAGTATCCCTATCTCATACCATATACAAAATTCACTCAAAATGGATTAAGGACTTAAACATAGGAACTATAACCATAAAATTCTTAGAAGAAAACATAGGGGAAATACTTTATGACCTTAGATTTGACAATGATTGCTTAGCTATGACACCAAAAGCACAAGCAACAAAAGAAAAAAATAGATGTTGGACATCATCAAAATTTAAAAATTGCTCATCAAATAACATTATCAAGAAAGTGAAAAGACAACCAACAGAATGGGAGAATACTTGCCAATCATCTATCTGGTGAGGGTTTAATATCCAGACCATTTAAAGAACTACAACCCAACAACAAAAACAACAAAACAAATTACCCAATTAAAAATGAGCAAAGGACTTGAATAGATATTTCTCTGAAGACAATACACAAATGGCGAATAAGGACTAGAAAAAAATGGTCAACATCATTAGTTATTAGGGAAATACAAATCAAAACCACAATAAAGCACCAATTCACATGCACTAGGATGGTTATTATTTTAAAAATAGGAAATAAGTGTTGGTGAGGATGCAGAGATTTGGAATCCTTGTACATTGTTAGAATTAAAATGGTTCAGCCACTGTGGAAAGCAGTTTTTGTGGGTCCTCAAAAAGTTGAACATAGAATTACCATATGACCCAGTAATCCCAATTCTAGGTATATACCAAAAAGAATTGAAAACAGGGACTCAGATATTTGTATACCATTGTTCATAGCAGCATGATTCACAATAGCCAAAAAGCAGAAGCAATCCAAGTGTCCATCAATAGATGAATGGATAAACAAAATATGGTAAGTACATACCATGGACTATTATTCAACCTTAAAAAGGAATGAAGATCTAATATCTGCTACAATATGAATGAACTTTAAAGATATGTTGAGTGAAATAAACCATACACAAAACGATAACATTGTATGAAATATCTAGATAAGACAATTCAATGGGGGAAAAGATAATCTTTACAACAAGTGGTGCTGGGACAACTGGATATCCACATGTAAAAGAATGAAGTTGGATCCCTTCTTCACACCATGCATAAAAATGAACTCAAAATGAATCAGACTAAAATATACCAAAAACTCTTAGGAAAAAAATAAGAGTAATTATTTGTTACTTTGGGTTAAGTCCCCAAGCAAGAATATACTCAAATGAAAATTTAATAAGAGATATTGAAGAAATCAGGAAAATAACCAAGAGAATAAAAATGACATAAGGAGTAAAAAGAGTAAGAGAGAAAATAGTAGAAATGGAAGACAAAGGAGTAGCAGAAGAAAAAAACCAAAACATTGGAACAGAGGTAATATTTAAAACTATAACCTAAGAACACTCTTCAGAAATAGAAAAATACCTGGGGCCCAGCTAGATAGCTCAGTGGATAAAGAGCGCGCTGGGATACCACATGGGAGGCCCTGGGTTCGGTTCCCGGGGACCTCTCCTAGCGGGCAGACCGCCTTGAGAATGGCAAGCCGCCATGGGCTGGCCAGAGCCGCCGTGGGCAGGGCAAAAAGCTGCCACAGACAGGGCAAAAAGCCGCCACGGGCAGGGCAGGTCGCCCAC
>PVKH010042554.1:0-10822 GCA_004027955.1 Chaetophractus vellerosus
GTGAGCAAGATAGAAGCCACAGTTTTTTTTGGTAACAATCTCAGATGTGACACACCCTCGCATCTAATGTATTCTATTAGCAGTTGTGGTTATGAATTCCAAAAACAAATACTGGATTATGCTTGTAAACTGGACTTTTCCTCTGGGTGTGATTAACTTATGATTAGGGCTTTGATTGGGTCACATCAGTAGGACTCAGAGATAAAACTACATGGCAGAGCAGAGCAGTTAGCTGGAGTTTAGAGTTGGAGTTCTGATGCTGAGTTTTAATGCTGGAGCCCTGGGAAGTGAACACACAGAGGAGCCTGGTTGTGAGGAAAGAGAGAAGGCCCCGGGGAGAGAAACAAGCTGTTTGTCTGATAGTCTACAGTGGGCCTTGTGGAGATAGCAGAGGAGCTGAGCCCAGAGACAAGCAAGCCCTAGAAAGAGAGGAACCCAGGAAGCCTGAACCCTCGCAGACATTGGCAGCCATCTTGCTCCAACACGTGGCAATAGGCTTTGGTGAGGGAAGTAACTTATGCTTTATGGCCTGGTTACTGTGGACTTCTATCCCAAATAAATACCCTTTATAAAAACCAACAGATTTCTGGTATTTTGCATCAGCACCCCTTTGGCTGACTAATACAGAATTGAATCAATAAATCCAGCCCACATTCAAGGGGAGGGGATTATACACAGGGTATGAATACCAGAAGGCAAAGATCCTTAGAGGCCATCTTGGAAGCTGCCTGCTATACCTAGGTTGCCATTGAGCCATAGCTCACCAATGCCAATGGGAAATTTTCTGCCCTCATTTTACAAGACTCCTCAGAGATTTGACACAATTGATTACCTCCTCCTTGAACACTGGGTCTCTAGGTTTCTGTGACAGTGTGCTGGTTTGCTTTATCATATTGGTGACTCCTTCTTCCCTACCGACCTCAAAATATTTTATTGCTTGAAGATTCTGTCCTTGGTCCTCTTATCTTGATACCTACATTCTTTTTTTCAGCAATCTCATTCTATCCCATGGCTTTTAATAGCATCTATATACTTACAAATCTCAAATCTATGGCTCCACTGGTACCTTTCCCATGATTTCCAGAATCATACATTCAACTGCTGACTCAACATTTATTTCCACTTTGATATCTGATGGAAACCTCAAACTTAGCATACCTGAAAAAGAACTATGGATTCCTCCCAAGCCCATCTCCCTCATTATCTCCTACTCCAATCCCCAGCTGCTCAAGGAAAACACCCTTGATTCTCTCCTTCACTCATACCATGCAACCAGTCCATCAGCAAGTCCTTCTGGCCTCATTTCCAAAATATATCATGAATCTTATCTACTTGGCCCTTGTCCATTTCTTCAGTCTTCATTTAAGTCATCATTCACTCTGATCTGGACTCCTGCAGCAGCTTCCTATCTCTGAGGAAAATCTAGCTAAGTGATTACCAAGGGGCATATGTACAATTAGTTTATAAAGCTCATTTTGTTAATTAAAACTAACTGGCTCAACTGCTTATTTTCATGCCCAGGAGAGATTTGTGGTTTATGCATTTTATGGATGAAGAAATTGAAGCTTGGAGAAGATAAGTGACTTGTGGCCCAAGGTCACACAGCTGGTAAGAAGAAGGCCAGGGACTGGAATTCACCCAGGCACTTCCACCAAGGGCTGCCTCCTTGGCCCAAGAGGTGGTCTGATTTCCCTTGGATCATAAGGAGAGGGACAAGTGTCCAGGCAGACTAGCAGGAGGTGGAAGAAGAAAACATATAGCTCCAATTAGAGAAAATCCTTCCCCTAATTTCCCCCAAAACATCCTAATAAAGAGAAGTTCTTCATTAATGATGCCACAACTCTTCTAATGTTCCCTTACCAGTCCAATGTATAAGAAAGTCACCCACGAATGGTGTTTGTCTTCATGAACCCACTCTTCAGGTTTATGTAAAGTCACATCACATACAATTGAGGGATGACCAGAGAGGGAAATGGGTTGGGGGTGTTACATTCAGGTGGGATAACTTGAAGGATGTGAGAATGGTTTTAGAGTTTACAGTCATATTAGCTTCTTGGCCAATCATCAGAGTCAATTCAGTTGGTCTTTCTGGCAAGGACACTCTTTCCCTCTTATCAGGCTATGCATTTCCTCTCTCAAGACTGTACCTACATGTAGAAGAGGGCCATTTTCCAAGATGGAGGCATATAGTCCCTGGGAAGAGTAGACCTCTGGACTCTACATATCTCAGAGCACACTATTTCCACTAGCAGTTCAGATCACCACCTCCCTGGTTGGTACAAGTGTCAGGGAATATGAGTTTTGATTGGAGACTTAAGCAAGAGAGCAGTCCTCAGGCAGAGATCTGAGGATAGGCAGTAAACATTATTATATTAACAGCTGTTTATAACACTACTGCTGGGTACCTGGCACTATTCTAGGTACATTAAATTTATTTATTCTTTTAATTCAGTCCTTCCAAACAATTATAAAAATGGATATTATTATCCTCATTTTGTAGATGAAGAAACTGAGTCTCTGAGAGTTTCAGTTGTTGCTTAAGGTCCAACTAATTATATCAGTTAGGATTGGGTTTGACCATAAGTGACAGGAACCCAACAGTGGCTAAAACAAATTGTGAGTTTATTAAACTCTCACAGGCCACAGAGGGCTGGTATGGCAGCTTCACAATCATCAGACATCATGTTGCTCTACCATCTTCCACACAAGGCTTCCATCTGCTTTCTAGGAAGGCTGCTCTAGCACCAGCTTCATGGCCCCATATTTGCCAGCTGGAATTAAAAAAAGGGAAGGAGACTTCCTGGAAGTTTCAAATGCTACTTCCACTTAGAACCTATTGACCACAACTTCTTTTCAAAACTTCGCCTCATTGCAAGGGAGACAGGGAGATGTGTTCTATTGTGGGTGGTCAGGATTTATTTTACTGAGGAAGAAGAGCAAAATGGATATTGAAGAACAATTAGCAGCCTGCCACAGTAGGGATGAGAACCCAGGCAGTGTGGTTCCAGAGACTGTAGCCTTTTCACCATGCAACACTGCCTCCTGAGGTCTTTAGCAGCCAAGGGAAGGAGGCAGGCCCCCAAAGGCAGCTTTATCACACACCCTGCGGAAGCCTGTGTACCCCTGAAACTCAGTCTCTGACACACGTGTTACAGGCTAGGTCTTGCTTATTTCCACAGTTTTTCGCTCCCTCAACATTCTGAATGTTTTTATGCTCTCATCCCATATGTTGCAATACTTTGCTTTCAGATTTCCTGTAACAAATATTGGATACTTGGTAATATTTATGACATGAATGACTGCATTAATGAACCACCCATTTTTGTTTATATATTTCCAGTACATTGTTTGGCTTGTCACAGATGTCCAATAAGTATGGTTCTTGAATGGATGGATGGAAAGCCAACAGGTTTCCTAATTCAACATTCTTTTCCTTAATTTTAGATTAGCATGGCTTAATCTCAACTAATCCTTTTCCCTTCAGAGTTGAGAAAAGAGAAAAGAAAAAGAAAAAAATAAAAAGGGGATGAGGTATACTTATCCAAGTTCTCTCATCTCCTATTTCCTTCTCTCCCTTTTTATATTTTTTTAAAGATTTATTTATTTACTTACTTTTATCCATTTTTACAGCCCCCCACCCCCGTTTTTGCTGTGTTTGTATCCATTCGCTGGGGAATTCTGTGTGCCTGTTTCCTGCCCTCTCTTCTCATCCTTTTCCTCCTGTCTTCACAAGGATTCAATCCTGGGAACCTCCGATATGGGAGAGAGGCATCCTACCACCTGCGCCACCTTAGTTCCTGGTTTCCCGGTATGTTTCGTCTGGGGGTCTCACCTGCTTGCAGGGCCTGACGGCACACCTGCGCATGGGGCCTAACGGCCCATGCACCTTCTAGATTTTTCTTTTATTTTTACTGGGGGGTCCTGGGGATCGAACCCAGGTCCCTCCATATGGGAGATGGATACCCAACCATTTGAGCCATATCCACCCCCCCCCCGCTTTTATATTAATGACACAGTCATGAATTTTTCAATCCACATGAACCCCCATAATACTTTCTGAGTATGGTGTATTCAAGACTGACAACCAAAGTACTAATGTGTCAGAACCTAGGAAAATTTGAGGAAGTTTCAGCTAATTTTATTCAAACAAAGCTTACGTGCTGTCTATTTGTGTCATCTTCACTGAAATCCTAAGTGCAATTTTATATTTCAAAGCTCTAAAGATGAAATAAAATTTTGAAAAGAATCCTTTGCAAGGTAATACTGGTAAATTCACAGCAATTTCAATTCCCAGAAGAAGTAAACATCATCACATTCCTCATGAAATTCTCCAGCTAGAGCCATTGACATGGTTTGAATATAAGCATCCAGCAACTAAATGACTTTATCAGGGTACAATCCACATGCTCAGCAATTTAGAGGAAATCAGCAGCTTAACCAATTTTTTTTTATTTTTATTTTTATTTTTTGCTGAGCAACTGGGGGCCCAAAAAAAATGCCATTACATCAAACTGCAGACAAACAAAAATCTGAATACATTCACTATCTTCTCAGTCTTTCTGTACCTAATGAGCACAGCTGAGCCCAAAGGCATCAAGATGTTTCTCACCATTAAGTAATGGGGTGGAGATTATCCAATAAATCTTGACAGCATGTGGGTTCTGCCTGTTGAAATAGGGGAAAGGTCAGGAGAGGATGCAAGAATTTACTAACTGATGGAAGGGAGACCTGACAAAATTCTCTGACCTTTTCCAATGCAGGAAATTTGCATTGTTCTGCATTAATTAGCACACTGAGAATACTCCTTCTGGATTGCCAAGTGCCTTCCTATGAGTAGTGGGAAATACATTTGTGAATATGATATGTAGAAATCTGTCAGAAGTACCAGCTTCTTTAAAACTTTGTCTCTGAGTATGTATGAAATGTGAAACAGTGTTTGCTGCTTAACTAGTTAAGATATATTAGTCTTTCTAATTGGTAAAAAAAAGGCTAACATTTTCAAACAACATTGGTACCCCGCGCTTGGATTTTCAAATGCCAATATACTTGGGATACTTAGGGCATTGCTAGAAGAACTACTTTGGGAGGCATCTTCATCACAGTCATCATCATTCTCACCAGTTACCAGTCGTTGAACACTTGCTATGTATGGCATCCGCGAGACAAATTATCTTATTTAATCCTCACAGCAGCTCTTGGAGGGCAGTACAACTGATATTATCACCATTTAACAGATAACAAAAATAGAGGCTTGAAGGGGTTAAGTAATTAAGCTCCAAATCACAAATCCTGGTAGGGCGAGGATTTGAACTCAAGTCAGTCTGACTCCCAGAGTCAACAGCCTTCATCACACTGTGAAGAAGCCTTTGTCCATCTTAACTGGATGCCACTGAAAGAGTTGCTTGGCTTTTCTCTGCATAATTTCCTTGTTGTAAAAGGGGAACAAAATAATTTCATATAGTTGGCGTGGTGTGGATTAAATTATATAATGGATATAAGACATTTTGTAAAATTCCTTGTTACACATACCATGCTATTATTATTATTATTTTACATTATGGAATTTAAGGGTTGGGAAAATCTAATGATCACCCACTTTTCTCATTTGTTGAGAGGGGGAGGGTTGGGGTATATGGGAGTCCCCTTTATTTTCCATATGACCTTTCTGTAACCCAAAGCTTCTTTGAAAATAAAGTGAAAAAAAAAAGACACTGGGGGAACATAGAGAAGAAATTGTAAACATACATAAAAGGTGACAGATCTTATGGTGATGAAAGGCACAATGCTAGAAGTTTTGGGGACTTTATTTTTGGGGAGGTTTTGGATTACGAAAAGTTACATTTATGGCAGGGGAGGGTCACTGGTGCAAGGTGTCAGTGGTCAGGGGATGTGTAGAGAAGGCTGCACCTGGGGCATACCTCTGTGGGATATGAATATATTCATGTGGTCATGGGGTGTTATCTCAATTGGTGGAGATCCACACCATGAAGAACAAAATATTAAAATCCCATCCTAAGGAGTCCTGCTACCTTCTCTAATAGAATGGCAAGAATCTCAAAAGTACATGGGCAGTGCCTAGTGAAAGAGGACCGACCAATATGCCAGGCCCTTGATATTAATGCTTGTACTTATGAACCTTATTTTTGTAAAATTGAAACTTAGCCTAGTAATATATATTTCCCAAGATTTACCTCCTGAAAGCTTCCTTGTTACTCAAATGTGGTCTCTCTCTAAGCCAAACTCAGAATACAAGCTGACTGCCTTCCCCCTCTCACCCCCACCCCCCACGTGGGGATGGGCCTCCCTGGCACCAAGGGATATTATCAAGTGCCAACTAGAAATGCATCTGGTAAAAGACCTTGACCAAAAGGGAAAATATTAAATACAAATGAGTTCTTATGGCTAAGAGATTTCAAAGTGAGTCAAGAGGTCATCCCAGAGGTTATGCTTATGCACATCTCAGCAGGATCTCATTGACTGCCACAGCAAACGATGCCTCAATTAGGGGGGCTCCTGAGGACTCTAGAGTTATCTAGATGCTATAAGCAGGGCAGACAACCCCAGGAATTTCACACCCTGTCATTGGGCTTTACCTTGGACCATATGATAACCTACCTCCCCAATGTAACAGAGTTAGACTCATTTATAATTTTCCTACACATGGTTCTTCTGCCCCTTTTATTTTGAACCTATAATTATCACTAAACCCATTAAATATATGTCCCAGAGACTTAAATCTTTGGTCTGTTCATATTCCGGTTAAGCCCTGATTCTCAGCAGAGTTGCAGCCAACACCTACTCTCTAGTTCATTTGGACTCACCCAAGAACAACCAACAAAATGATAATGACGGACAATGCACATCCCCAAAATCAGAGAGAATCTACAACTGCAAGCAAGACAGTTCCATCCATCTGCCCCATGGGATCTAAGCTACCTCTCAATCAGAAATAGAACGGGCATCACCATCCCTAAATCCTCAAGATTGAGGAATGAACACACATAAGGAGAGAATACAACTATGGACCAAAGTAGACATTATTTTTCTGGTAATGCAAGAAATTGTAACACTCATATAAAGACAGTGGTCACCAGAGGTTCTGAGGGGATGGAGAAGGAAAAATAGTTGTAACATGGGGCATTTTTGGGACATTGGAATTGTTTTGCATGATATGGCAATGACAGATACAGGCCATTATACATTTGGTCAAACCCTATAAAATTGTGTGGTGCAAAGTGTAAACCATAATGTAAACTAAAACGATTAGTAGCAATGCTTCAATATGTGTTCATCAATTGTAACAAACGTACCACACTAATGAAAGATGTTATTAATAGGGGAAAATGTGAGAAGGGAATGGGGTAAGGTATATGGGAATCCCCTATATTTTTGATGTAACTTTTATGTAATCTAAAATTTCTTTTAAAATAAAGAAAAAAACTATTTGGAAGAAATGAAATTTCTTGCCAACAGAGCTCACATTCATGTTGCTAGATTCATGGAAGACTCTAAGCTGGGTCTACCTCATAGTAATTGATGAGGAAACTGAGGCCCAGAAAGTCATGTCATTCTTAGACTGGGAGGAACATACTAGATCGAACTGTTTGCAAAACAGCTGATGAGCCTCTCCATGTGACTTCAATGATCTCTTATCTACCTGTCCGCTTTTATTTTATTGCTTGAATGTGCCATCACATAAACAATGACCCCATATTAGTTATCCATCAGGTATAAATTAGATTAAAAATATTTTTTCATTTACAAATGTGAAAAATACCTTTTTTATTTTTTCAAAACTTAAAAATCCATAGCTTATGGAAATCTGTACTTCTTTTTGAGGTATATAAAAAGCATAGCACAGAATATTTTTTAAAAATTAATTTGAGGATGGAAATCCAGAGCAATCACAATTTTATCTAGACATATTTTATTTAAAATGATACATTTTATAAAGTTATTCATTTTCACCTTGAAAGTCCTTAAAAAGAAGTATTCAAACAAGAATTCTCAGTTAAGATGGGCAACAAACACATATTCCTCTTTATATTTGATTTCCAAATATTGTTAATAAAATGGAAAGGGCCTATGGTTTGAGTCTACTATATTCATGACATTTTTAAAATATTTTGCTTATATTATTTTAAGAAATTTTAAAAATGCAGAAAAGAACAGAGAATAATATTGATGTCCTGTCACACAGAATTGATCATCATTAACCATTGTTTAAAATTTTTTTTAATAAAAGAAAACATTGCAGATAAAGCTCTACTTGACCTTAACCCCAGTCCCACTCTCCTAGTCTCCTCTCCAAAGGCCATCGCTTCCCTTAGTTTGGAGTGTTTCCTTCTAAGACCATTTTCTATAATTTTATATACATGAGTAGATGTTCATGAGTATGATATAGCCTTGTTCTTAAGACTTATTTAGGAAGTGGATGTAGCTCGGTGGGTGAGTGTCAGTTTCCCATGTACAAGGTCCCAGGTTCAATCCCTGGCACCTCCAAAAAATTGTTTTTATTTAAGTGGTACCATAAATGACAACTTGGAACTTGTCTGAGACTGAGACAGGATTAAAGGGAGCTCATCCTTTGGAATTCATATTGTCATCATTATACTTATTCAATATTTATTGACTATCTATTATATGGCAGGCACTGTGCCAGGGAATGCAACAATGAACAGGAGTTTGCTTTCTAGTAGAGGAGGCAGTCATAAAAATGAGCAGACTGTGGTAGCCAGCCACCAAGATGGTCCCAGTGATCCTCACTTCCTAGCATTCACACCTGTATACTCCTCTCCCACCTTTTACCAGGGCCATTGGTCTGTGGGACCAACAGCATATGGCAGAAGGGATGATATGTCACTTGCAAAATTAGGTCACAAAGACTTCAGCTAATGCCTTAGGTGCTTGCACACTCTCTCCTGGATCACTTGGGAAGTTGTGGTGGCATGAGGTCACTCGGCAGCCTGTGGAGAGGCCCACTTGACAAGGATCCAAGGCTGGCCAACAACCAGATGGAATTCTTGACCCCCGTTGAGCCTTGAGATGACTGCAACCCTTGCCAACAGGTTGACTGCAACCTCATGAAAGCTTCTGTCCTGGGCCATCCAGCTAACCTACTCTTGGATTCAGCAAACTTTGAGATAATAAACCTTTGTTTTAAGCTGCTGTGTTTTGGAGTAATTTGTTATGCAGCAATAGATAACTAATAGATAGATTTAAAAAATTGCAAATTGTAATAAGCACACACAAATCTGGTGGTAGCAGAGATGCCTGTTGCAGGAGGTGGTGAGGTTAAGTGGTTAACAACATGGACTTTGGAGCCTAAACGCCTGGGTTCAGACACTGGCTCTGCCACATACTATCTGTATGGCCTTGGAAAGTCATTTTTCTTGACTTCTATTTCCCAACTTGCTATTTTGTAAAATAAAGATAATAACAATATTTATAGTGAGGTGGTTGGGTAGAGTAAACAAGTTAGAAAATGAAAGCGCTTAGCACAGTACCTGACACATTGTAAGTGTTCAGTTAAGATATTTTTCTCCTCCCTTTCTTTCTCTTGTTATGTATTTTTTATTAGAGAAGTTGTGAGCTTACAAAACAATCATGCATAGCGTGCAGCCCTCCACCAACACCATATATCACCTGTCCACCCACACTGTGCCTTGTAGTGTTCACGACATTTTAAAACAGTTTTATTTATAGGCAGCCCCAGGAGATAAGTATTATGATCCCCATTTTAAAATGACATAACTGGGAAGTGAATGTGGCTCAATCAATTGGGCTCCTGTCTATCACAGGGGAGGCATGTGCCTCCTAAAGAAGACAGCAAGCTGGTGTGACAGGCAGGTGTGGCAAGCTGATGCAACAAGATGATGCAACAAGAGACACGAAGAAAAACATAATAAGAGATACAACAAAGCAGGGCACGGAGGTGGCTCAAGCCATTAAGTGCCTCCCTCCTACATCGGAGCTCCCAAGTTCAGTTCTTGGTGCCTCTTAAGGAAACAAGGAAGACAGACACAGCAAGTGCAAACACTGAGTGGGTAAAGTTTTCCCATTATTCTAGGCTGCTTTGAACAAAATGGCAAACTTCTAATTTAATTTTGCCACATGTTATTTCCCATCCCACTTTTAATTTCCCAATTGTATCAGTAACAATTCAGTCAGGGAAAGAAAACCACACATTTTGGAAATAACATCGTTAGTATAAAGAGAATTAGCGCTTATTTGACTGCAGGGAGTTGAGAAGGGACGGCTTGGAGGAGAAAACCAGAGGGTCAGAGAATAGACTGTAGCCACTGGACCTGAAGCACTAGTGGAGGGCGTCAGTCAGAGCTTGGGGAAGAATCTAAGAAGCCTGGTCCGGCCTGCTGCCAATGTGGGATTGCAAAGAAGCAGCTTGTAGCAGGGTCTGTCAAAGACACCACTGGTGGAAGTGGCTGCCTCTGCAGGTCTGCAGCCGGGTGTGTGGCACACGTCTCCCGTACAACCCGGGGCCTGCAAATCATACCGGGAAACCCTGGCTTGTAGGATAAAGCCCAAACCCAGCAGCTGGACAGATGGGACCCTTCTTCATAACTGCTCTCTCGATCTTGCTAGCCTCATCCCTACCACAGCTTTATCACATTTTTCTTCAGCAGTGCAAATTGTACTTAATTTAGGGGTTTTTGTGGGTGAGAACCTGGTGAGATAAAGAATGAGACAGGGCCTAGGATAAGGCCTGGCACAAAACAGATGATCAATTATCACTCTGGACCTAAGTTGTAAACAGCAGAACTTACTTCAGCTGGTTGAAGCAGAAGATATGTTTATTACAGGT
>PVKH010042555.1:0-10812 GCA_004027955.1 Chaetophractus vellerosus
AAATAAGCCACCAGGTTTCTGGCAGCAGCTACCTGCAGTGCCAGCAGAGTCAATACCAGGTGCTCCTCTGTTGGCTCGATCAGGAGCAGGGCCCACATAGCTACAGGGTGGGTGGCTCCTCCTCAGCAGCAGCAGCAAAGTGTGGGCTCCTAGGCCCTAGTCCAGTGACAGCAGCAACCTTCTGATCTTTGAGCAATACCACCTTTCTCTTCCCGACATTAAATTTATCTCTGCTTGTACTATCTAGAGGAATTTGTTTTCCTGACTGGACACTGCTATATGACCTAGTTTAGCACTTACTACATTCAACACCGTGGAGCAGTTTTCTGTGTCCACACCTTGCTTCATCACTAGATGAGTCATGAAGATGACCTCACATTTGACTCATAAATGTCAGGCATGTGAATTTTTATCAATTAGAAACAATTTGTTTCCCGTTAGCCTTCCACTTTTCAGACTGCATGTACACAGTTTGCTCAATGTTCCTCACAAAGCATCAACTCCAAAGTAGCTCATCTTTCTAATCATCCTCCTCAAACCATTCTCTCCTATTTCAATGGCTCTTAAAATGCCACATGCAAAAATGAACAAAACATTCCAGATATGGTCTGTAATGGTTTGGCAGTTCTATGTAATTCTGAATTCCAAAAATATAAATTGAATCATGCTCGGTGGGTGTGGTCTCAAGTATAAAAGGCAAGGCCAAAGACAAAGGGAGCAGATTTGAGAAGCAGTTCTGATGTTGGAGAGGACGCCCCAGGATGAGACAGGTGAGCCGTTTGCCTGATAGTCTACAGCTGTAGCCCTGGGAAGAGAGGAACCCAAAAAGCCTGAACCCTGGCAAACATCGTCAGCTGTCTTGCTCCAACATGTGGTCTTTGGTGAGGGAAGAAGCTTATGTTTTGTGGCCTGGTAACTGTAAGCTTCTACCCCAAATAAATACCCTTTATAAAAACCAACCAATTGTTGGTATATTGCAAAGGCACCCCTTTGGCTGACTAATACATGGTCTAATCATAACAGACTTCAAATTGAAAAGAACCAATATTTCTTTCATTATCTGAACACTCTACTTCCATTAATGTAAACTTTGCTGTATTTTCTTTTTGTAGAAAAGACCTAATAGGCAAAACATTAAAATTCTTTTCAAACATCAACATCAAACATCATTTCAGGATCCCAAATTCTCAAGATAATTTCACTTCTTTATTCTTTTATCTTTACTGTTTGTAAATATAATAAGCTTCCCTTTTATGTCTTGATTCAAGGTGTTGATAGAGTACTGAATGGGGAAATCCCAATGCAGAGAACACTGTGAATCTAGTCATTCTCAGTCATGACTTAGATGGAGTTAGAGGTCCCATTACTACTCAACTTCATTACTTCCCTACACAAAGTGATATTCTTAACCTCTCACTAGTCAAAGGTTTTGAAATTCTAAAGTTATTTTTAAATATGATACTTAGTGTACATTTTCATTTATATAGATGCTTGGATTTATATTTTATAGGCCAAAAGTAATATTTTTGGATTTAGCACTGTTGATTTTTCAAGTGATGAATTAATTTTGTCACACAGAAATTATAGTAACCATATTTGTTTTTTGTTGGTGGTGGTGGTGGTGATGATATTTAATAAAAATTGGGCTTCCTAGATATTTTTAATTATGAAAATTTTTGGCAAACCATTACTTTTAAATTAGAAATCTTCTTGATAATGAAAGTTGCTGACTAGATGGATACAAACTCATAGAAGTGCATGCAGGAGTTATTTGAACAAAACATTGCATTTACAAAGTATTTTGGTTGGAAGGTGCAAACCAGGGCTGAGGAACAAAGATCAAACTCCAATGATTAGCCAAAATTTGGTATCCATACAAGGGGAGTGAAGAAAGAGAAAGGGATGGGGGATTAAAGAGAGAAGGAAGTGTTTGTAAAAATACCAGAGCAACCCAGAAAACTGTTGTTCATGAAGTAGCTACTATCAATAGCATCCTGTGTCAAGTACCTAAAGGAGTCAATCATAGGAAACCCTGACTTCTCATAAAATTCTTAAACTAGTTGGAAGCTTGTGACTGAATCACATAAGTTAAATGTGTAATACAAACTTTAAATATCAATACAAGAAACAATACAGGTATATAAAACAATGCCATATTCATAGGATGGAATGCCAAGCAAACAATAAAGAGAATAAAAGTTCAAGGGAAAAAGCATACCACTTCTAGGTGGAATAGTTAAGGATAGTTTTGTGTTAAAATTGAAGCCCAAGACAAGGATAAATAGGACATTAGTTTGGGCCGGGGGTGTGGGGGGGGTGTGGTAGAGATCATTTTAGTCATGGACCAAGTAATATGTATTCACACATACACACACACAAACAGGGATACACTTGGTAAATAACGCTGGTCAGTAATTTGATCTGTTTGCAGCAAAGTGATATGCATGTGCCAAGGTGGAGCTAAGATTTGGGGGAAAAAAGTTAGAGGCATGATTGTATTGGGACTTCCATCTCCAAATAAATGTTTACTCTAGTCTGGAGGCTTTGGGATAGCACTGAAGATTTTTGAATAAAAAGTTGGCATGATGAGCTGCTGTACTTTTATTTTGTACCTTGGCTATCAGAAGGGCACTGGTCAATGTTTTGGTCTTTTGGGCAATCAATCTAGCAGTAAATATTCATTGATGAAGGTGTTTACAATCTGCGTTTTTTTTTTTTTTGAAGTCAGAATACAATGAAAATATTCCAAGCTGATTTTGCCAAAGTTGACATATTTTAATCATTGACTCACAGAAGAGGGCTGATGGGTTAGGCCTTGGCAAAATCTACCAGCTCTCTTAACAACAGCTGCTTTTGTGTTTCCATGGACACGCCGGCACACCTGTCAAGCCACTCTAGTCCCTAATTGCTCTGGAAACCAGCAGTCATCCAGCCTGGGGAAAGCTGAAAGAAATCTTACCCGTATGTTTAAAAGTGGCCATTTAGTAAAATGTGAAAATAAATTGCTTCATTTTTGTTTGCTGAATTTGACATGGATCGGTGACAATTTCTAACAATGAGCAGCTTCAGAAGGTCAAATATATTGTTTCAATGTTGTTCTTTTTTTTTTTTAATATCCCTAATTACTTTTCATTTTTGGTACTTCTCATTTTCATGATTCAGTGATTTGAAAGATAAAATGAATAATAATGAAGATGGAGGACACATTTGCTTAGTTCAGTTGCCAGGTAAAACAGTTTGGAATGCAAAACAAGAGTGTGTGCAATGATCTTAGCAGACTGAAAGGAAAGAGAGATAACAGATGAACTTTGGTCTTTAGCCAGATGACCATAAAGGTGGAAACATTCGGATTCAGTCAGTAGGATTGAAGATTGTTTTGGGGTTTAAAAGGGTTGCAGTTTTACTCAGTGGTTTGTCTCAAGATAGTGAATTAGAAATTTTCTAACACTGCTTGTGTGCCATCTGTTTTTGAGAAATTATGTCTGATAATAGACAATACAAAAGCATGACCTGGCTAAGCTTCAGTGGAAACCACCCCAACAAAACGCTTTGCATACATGCTGTTCCTAATACTAGAGAGATCACAGAGAAGACAGGGAAGAGAATTTATCACAATTAAACCATCCTCTCATTTAATTTTATTTCATCTAATCAAGGGGAATAATAGACTACTGGTTTTATGAAGATTATATTTTTATAATTAGCCATAATTTCATAAGAGAGTTTTCACGTGCATCTTTAAAATGACTTAATAGATAAAGCAACTTGTAATATATTTTCCAGTGCCTATGTTTTTCTTAAGAACCTATTGTATTTCATTAGAGTTATTGCTTATGTTTGATATACTATGAAAATGTGATATGCAGAATGATTAATTATTTGGCAATGTTCATAAACATCAATTATAAATAGCATCTATATGTTTCCAAAAAATCAAATCCAGTTTGGAATGGAAAAAAATATACGATTTTCAAAAGAATAAATTTGAAGACAAAGCAAAGCAAAGCATTGTTTCAGGCAATGAAAGTGATAGAGTAATAAATCTATGTTTTTAAAACTTGCATACTTAAAGAGAATTGCATTCAAATCATGTATTGTGGACATATAACTTGAATATGTTTTGTTATTGTATAAATTAATAAAATGGCATGTTGACAGGTATAATTAGATTTTCCATGAATTTTTTATTATTTAAAGGGTATTTAATTTTTACAGGACACATCCACTTAATTTTGCAATTATAATATCCATCAATGCAACTTGGATTTTCATGTAAATTCCTGCTAGTCATGATTTTACAACAAATATCCTAAAGCTCATTTTAGAACACAAGAAAAGTGGCTTGTAATTGAAATTTTGGGTGAATACAAAAAGAAATCTAAAGGAACAGAATCTATTGAAAGCCAAGGACCACCACCACATTCATTTCATGTCAAAGATAAGTTAAAATGCCACAGAATAAACATGAAATTATGTAATTGAATCAATATGAGGCTGAATTCAGTAAATGTTTCAACCACAAATTATGTAACCCAAAGCACGTGTTTTTCACTAGTTCTCTATATTAATAATATTAATAACACTATTATTAATTCTTAATATTTTCAGTCATTTTACCTAACTGCAAATCGTGCTCACGTGATTAACGCCATAATTCACAGAAGCCAGATTTTAGACTACTTGTCTCTCAATAGATACAGAAAGACACGTTCTGGAGTGAGTTACAAGTGCTACAAAAACCACACAATTCAATCTAATGCTACAGACTAGGAAAACCACACACATTCATCAGTGTAAACACAGGTGACCTAAGCATGCCAGACCATCTATCTGCTTCCAGCTGCCATCCTGCTGAGACTGGCCCAGCTCCCTGACAGTAAATCTTTACACCATTATTTTATCCCCTATGCTGACAAGACATCTCATGCTGTGAGTAGCCAAATGTTTATGTGCAAGGACATCGCGTCCATTATTGTTATTAGAGTTCTGCCCCCATGCATGAGCAAGGGACTTTACAGGCCAAATGGGTGAGGAAAAAAAAAATCCTCTGCTGCCTCAGCTGTACAAACCAAGCCTGGTACCTATGCAATACCTGAAGGAATTTATCCATTTAAAATATACAAGACTCTAATTTCTTAGCAGGCATTCAGTGGAAAAAACAAACTCATAAGAGATCAGTAATGGACAAAATGTCAGCTAGATAGCTAGCAGCTAGTTGTGATTTCCATTTCTTCCACTAACTATTTATGACTTTAGCAAGTCTCATAACTTGGCTGCCCTTCTCTTCCTCTGTTTATTTCTCCTTTAATGAGAAGCTTCCTTCCAGTCAAAAACATAGTATTTAAGGACGAAATGATAAGTAGTGTCCTGACCATCTCTCTCTATAGTAAACTCCAAGGTAATTTCCAATACTTCCTAAGGTGACATTTCCAAGTTATTATGATACAAGCGTACTCAAGGAAACTATTCAAATTGTTTTGAATTCTAATTTTTCCCTATTCACTGACCATTACATTATTATTCAACTATTAATTAATATTTTTTAATTTTAAAATGTACCAGCCCTTCTCCAAAAGACACTTTGGGATTTAGTATACTTTTAAAAATAGTTGTTTATAAATATCAATACAAATGCATCTGTCTCTATTAAAACAAAAACATATACTGTATATTTGAAAGATGCACAAAAACCTGGATAGGAAGCTACATGAAGACAGAGACCACAGGTGTCTTGTTCACTATTACATTTTTACATGTCCAACAAAATATCTCACACACAGCAAGAGCTCAATAAATGTGAATAGGGAATTAAAACTAAATCAAGGAAATCTATCCTGGAATCACCAACTGGACTGGAATTAAAGCTAGTATCCAAAGAATGACAGTTTCCTCAGTAAGGTGAGGAGTGAAGGGAAGTTTGCATGGATCAAACTCGGAAAATGGAAGCAATTTACTTTGTGATAAGGAGATAAAAATGAACTGCCCTGACTTCCAATCTGAATCTTCTTTTCATCTGTAATCACTTGAATGCATTTTCTAGTTTCCTAAGTCATCCTCTGCCTTTTAGTAAAGCAGTTTCTGTTGCATTTGAAACACTGGTCTGTGAATATGTGTGAGCTGCTAACATAAGGGCAGAGGCTTTCTCTACCACATTGGCTCTAGAAAGGAATCCTCAGTCTGCAGATGATGGCAAGAAAGGGACATCTTTTTTCATCATAGTTAAGTCTTCAGAGATATTTATATATGATTGCTTTCTTTCTTCTTTTGTCTACAAAATTACAACGCCCAATAGAAATAGACCAAATAATGCAGTTCTATTACTGCATTGTAATTCCACACTTTGACTCATGTCATGATCTATTTAGTCTGAAAATCAATGTTCCAATACTTGTTTCTATTGCTACATTAAGTTCAAAGTTATTTTAGAGGACTTGACTTAATATGATAGAAGTCTGTAATATCCTATTCCTCTTCCCATAAGAATAAATCAGTCACTAGCAATTACCCAAACTGGAAACACATCTCCAGAAGTAAAAATATTCTTAAAGGGGTCATGACAGTAAAACTTTTCAGTAAAGTCAAATGCCTTGAAATTCCATTTACTGATAATACTTGTCAAGAATCTTTTGTTCAAAAAATCTCAGAGGAATTCACACTTTAATTAATTCTGACAGCAGACTAGTAATGTATCCACATCACAAATAAAGAATGTAAAAGGATGTAGCCTACAGTGAGAGATTTGCAGAACCGGTGGTAATAGGTCAGATTCCCAAATGAACCATCTTTTGCTGATACTATTCTCTCTATTCAGAAAATGCTTCTGAATCTATTTAGCAGACCTAAAAGTAATTAGTACAAAGAAACAGGTGGTCTTAAAATTGGGTTTATTGGTTGTTAACTAAATTTAAATATCCTACTTTCTTGTCCTTGTCTTGTTACTGTTTCAGGAATTACTTTTTAAATCATTGTTCAATTTATCTTTTCTCGAATTTCCATACCTGTCCTCCCATTTGAGTATCCTCCTTCATATATGTTACTTTTATTACACTTTTTCTCCATCTGCTTTTTCAATTAGCCTATTCAGACAACCAATCTATCACAATACATTCCCTTCCATCCTGAACACATCGACTGAATCAAGTCATTTCAATAGGTATTTACCAATTTAGTAATGTCAAAAGATATTTACTGTAACAGTTAATCATTTGAGTTAAAAGACATGTAAAAGTTTCAAATATAATATTGAGCATACTATCTCACCATTGCCATTTATGCTCAGATGAATTAATTTATTAGTTTTTGTAGTCAGTTTCTAGTGAAGAGGTTGAATGTAGTAAGATTAGATAATTTTGCCTCCATCCAGGAAGAGCCTTACCCATTATTTTGGTGTACAAGACAAATATAATCTTCTATGCTCTAACATATACAGGGTAGAAAGTCCTTCACAAGCTGTGAAATTTCTGGGTCACAGAGTAAGTATATATTCAACTTTATAAAAGAACATCAAGTTGTTTTCCAAAGGGACCATACAAGTTTACACCCTCAACAGCAGGGCATGTGAGTTCTTAAACTGCACATTATTGTAAACACTTGGCCAATACTGTCACATGAGATAATATCCTGTGATTTTTATTACATTTTCCTGGTTACTAATGAGGTTGGGTATCATTTTACATGTTTACAGGCCATTCTTGGTTCCTGAACAATACCTGTTCAACTATTATTTATGGTTCTATTTTTACTATTTTTACTTCTTACTTGATTAAATTTGTAATTGCTCTGGATATAAATACTTCCTTTTGTTAATGTTTGTGCTTTCTAAGTCTTTTTTTTTTTAATCCTCTTCTCAAATTCATTTTCTATCATAAAATCCCCACCTTTGTGTTTGGTTACAACTCACTAAACATTTGGTACCATGGATGTCAGGGATTTGGTGAGAGGGTTTGGAGTTTTCTCTAAATAATTGTGACCCCAGCAATACATTATCTAAACAAGAGTATAGTAGTCTGTTTTATACTTTTGTTTGTTTTCTAATGCAAAGAACCTTCAGTGTAACTAATGCACCTTACTGCTAAAATTTACAATTAGGCATTTCTTCTTCTTGTAATATTTTTCGTTTCAATTCAGATGGATGCCATGCTATGTGTTCTTTCTATCACATAGTTGATGTGAAATAATCACATCATTTTTTTAATGCCATTTTTTAAAAACATTGTCCAGATTGTGGATTGGAGAGTAAACAGGAAGATGGCAAGAAAGAGGAGGAAGAAAAGTCTGTTTGGAGATTATTTTAAAAGTATGGAGGAATGATTATGGAAGTTTAGACTAAAATGGTTTCACTAACGGTACAGAGAAATGAGCAGACTTAAAGGACAAACTATTTTCCTATTGAGAAAATGTAATTCTTTTGAAACATTTTAAATGAATATATTTAATAAGAATGCTTCTTTGTAATAAGAAATGTACAACATTCAGAATAACTCAGATTTTTTTTCAGGTCCATTTTGAATTGCCATTAGACAAAATTTTAAAAACAGCAAAAAAGAACTCCTATCTTAATTTTACTGGTTTGTAACTATGGCAATATATATGTAGCTACATGAAATTAGTCCTTTATTTTATATCATGTAAGTAGTCAGATAAACCATAAGTTCTACTACTTTATACATTCATCATGCCCAGTTAAAAAAAATTATATATAGATATATATACACATATATCAAGGTATACTGCACAGATTGTTCATTATCATTTTAATGAGAATTGCCACTGATCAATAAAGCTTGACACTGCCATTGCTCAGATATTCAGCTAAACTCATCACCTGGCAGATAAGCAGCACAGTGTCCTGAAAGTAGCAGCCATTCAATGAATATTTATCAACTTGAATATGGGTGCTTTTTAAGTGACAATTAGTTATTTAAAACCATACAATACTCATTTAACACATTTTCATCTTGTTATGCAAAGGGATAGCCTCTCCTTTAAAAGTCCATTTTGGTTTGGATAATGATAATTTACTCTTTGATTTACCCTATTGACACTCTGGCTTTTTTTTTTTTTAACTTTCTCCCTCTCTCTTTTACAAAGCAAAGGTGATATTTCCCATCATCTGTCTGCTAACTATTCATTTTAGTGTGATTAAATTGGGAATTATCCAGTGAAGTACAGTAATCAACCACTTTTTTCCCTTTGCTGATTTGATTCATTCTTTTTCTTCTAGTTCCATTAATAATTATTTTATCATTTCACATTAATTTGCTTCCAATAAATTAAATTAAATGCATCAAAGGGCCTCAAAGCAAATTAGCATTTTGCTATGTCAAGTCTTAAAGATGGAAAATATGATTTTGTTTTTCACTCTGTAGACTACAAATATGCATTACCACTTTGGGAAAAAGTACTTTCAAATTAATTTTCCATTGCTTTCAAAAATAAATTTCATCATAAATCTATTATATCTTTTAGTCTCAAAATCTTTATAATTTCATTCCAGAAAACATTAATTTCTTTCTAAAATTTTAAAGAAGCATTGCATGATAATATTTCACTCATATTTAAAAAGTCTAGTTTTTAGCTTTTTCCCTTTTTAGGTAAAAATATCCTAATTTAAAAGTTGTCCAAAACTATTGCTTTTATTATTGACCTGGATGATAACTATAAAGAGAAAAGCCATTTTCTTATAAATTTTTAGATTTCAATTCTTTCCAACAGGGAAAATGTTTGCGTCTCTCCATCCCCTCCATATCCTTAGAACATAGAAAAGTACAGTACCTGGAATTTGTTTGATAAGACATGAAATGTGTTCCAAAAGATCATTTGAAAATAATTTACTTAGAACTCAAAATATATATTTTGATTATATCAAATATTATATTTACATCCCCACACTAGTATATTAGTCAGTGTTCTCTAGAGAAACAGAACTGTCAGGAGATAACTGAAAATAGTATGAGATTTTATAAATACTGTGTGATGTCTTGTGGGAGGGAGAGATGATCAAGGTCCCTGTGGACAATATTATGCCATAGAGCTAGAGAGTTGATATTCCTTTGAGGTAGGAAAGTGAAGGTATATTGCCGGCCTTGCTAGCTGAAAGCAAACTGTTTCCAGTGGTCCTTACTAAAGGCAATTGGGAAAAAATCATTTTCCAGATCAACAGCTGCATACCAGGTACCAGGGAATGTATTGATTTGCTCAAGCAATGATACCACATCTGTAACAGCAGCTGTAATTAGAGTCACCCGCTAGTTAATTTTATGATAATCCACTATGATTCACTAAGATCCATCTGTTTTCTGCACAGGCCAAATAGGAGGATTGAATGGGGACGTGGTGGGACTCACCATCTTGCATCCTTCAAATCCTTGATGGTGGGACTAATCTCTGCAATCCCTCCAGGAATCCGGTATTGCTTTTGATTGACTATTTTGCTAGGTAGGTACAGTTATAGTGGCTTCCTCTTGGCCTTTCTTACCATAATAGCCCTCATTCCACAAGTCAGGGAACCAACGTAGGGATTCTGCCATTTGCTGAGTATGTCTATTCCAATTATGCATTCTGGAACTGGGGAACTAACCACAGAATGGGTCTGGGGACCCACTGGACCCACTGTGAGAGGGACCTGAGCTAAAGCACCATCAATCACCTGACCACCATAAGCCCTTACACTCACTGGTAGACCACAGTGTCGTTTTGGATCTCCTGGAATTAACGTCGCTTCTGAGCCAGTGTCTAATAATCCCCAAAATGATCATTTCCTTTTCCCCAATGCACAGCTACCCTGGTTAAAAATTGTAGGTCTCTTTGGGG
>PVKH010042556.1:0-10811 GCA_004027955.1 Chaetophractus vellerosus
GAATCTACTAATTTCATTATTCTAATTATTTCATATCAGTGAGATCATACAATATTTGTCCTTTTGTGTCTGGCTTATTTCACTCAACATGATGTCTTCAAGGCTCATCCATGTTGTCACATGTATCAGAAGTTCATTCCTTTTTTATGCCTGAATAGTATTCCATTGTTTCCATTGTGTATGTAAATAGGTGTGTGTGTAACAAATTTTATTTATCCATTCATGCATTGATGAACAGTTGGGTTGATTCTAACTTCTGGCAATTGTTAAAAATGCCACCATGATATTGGCACGCACAGATCTGTCTGAGTTCCTGCTTTCAATTCTTTTGCGTATATACCTGCCAGTGAGATTGCCAAATCCACTAATTCCATACTTAGCTTTCTGAGGAACCTCCAAATTCTTTTGCTCAGCAGCTGAGCCATTTTACATTTCCACCAACAATGAACGATACTTGTTTTCATTTTTTTTAATACTATCCATTCTAGTGAGTGTGAAATGGTAGATATTATGGCTTTGATTTGCATTTCCCTAATGGCTAGTGATGTTGAGCATCTTTTCATGTGCTTATTGGACATTTGTATAACTTCTTTTGGAGGAATGGCTATTCAAGTCTTTTGACCATTTGTGAATTGGATTGTTTGTCTTTTTGTTGTTAAGCTGTAGGATTTCTTTATATATTCTGGATATTAAATATATGGTTTCCAAATATTTCCTCCCATTCTGAAAGTTGTCTTTCATGATGAAGTCCTTTGGTACACAAAAGTTTTTAATTTTGACAAAGTCCAATTTATCTATTTTTTCTTTTGTCACTCATGGTTTTATTGTTTGTTTATTTTTAATATATTTTTTTATTTTTATTTTTTAAAGAAACTTAGATTACATATATGTTACACAAAAAAACACAGGGGACTCCCACATGCCCTGCTCCCTAGCCCTCCCACACTTTTCCACACCAACATCCTTCATTAGCGCAGTTCACCTGCCACAATTGAACACATATTGGAGGATTGCCACTAAGCGTGGAATACAGTTTACATTCTAGTTTACACTTTTCCCACACATTTTTGCAAGCTATTACAAGATATACAGTGGCCTGTATCTGTCACTGCAATGTCACTCAGGACAATTCCCAAGACCCAAAAAATGCCCCCAAATTATACCCATTCTTCCCTCTCCCTCCGCTCAGAAACTCCAGTGGCCACTGCCTCCATGTCCATGATAAAAATTCTTCCTTTGCTAGGGTCACAATAAGTCTACAGTAGAACAACTGTAAGTCTACTCTAGTCCATCATCCATTCCTAAGGATTCTGAGATGGTGATGCCCACTCCACCTCTAATTGAGAAGAGGCTTAGATCCCATGGAGCAGATGGATGGAATTTTCTTGCTTGCAGTTGCAGACTCCCTCTGTTCCTTGAGATGGTCATTGTCAATCTTCTTGTTAGTTGTCATGGGTGAGTCCAAAGAACTGGAGAGCAGGTGTTGCAAGTCTGTTGAGATTCAGAGCCCAACTGGTACATGGATAGCCCAAAGATTTAAGTCTCTTGGACATAGAACTATCAACTCTAGTACTAACTATAGGTTCAAATAGAGGCCGGCAGTGCCTATGTGTAGGGAAAGAATACCTATGTGTAGGGAAAATACAACTGAGTCCAACCCTATCACACTGGGGAGCATAAATTCCAAAGTAGAGCCCACTGGCAGGGCGCCTAACTCCTGAGCTGTCTACCCTGCGTATAGTGTCTGGATGTCTCCAGAGCCCTCAGGAGCCCCGCTAAATAAGGTATATTTACTTTGGCTGTCAATGAGTTCCTGCTGAGATGTGTATAACCTTTGAAATGACTTCCCAACTCACTTTGAAGTCTCTTAGCCATATAAACTCATTTGTCTTTACCCTTTCCCCCTTTTGGTCATGGTCTTCTTCCAGTTGCTTTGCTAGTTGGTGCTTGGTAGCAATCCCTCAGTGCCAGGGGGGCTCATCCCTGGGAGTCATGTCCTATGCTGGGGGGAAGGTAATGCATCTACATGCTGAGTTTGGCTTAGAGAGAGGCCACATTTGAACAACAAGGAGGCTTTCAGAAGGTAATGCTTAGGCACCCTGTAATAAGTTTCAATTTCAAAAGTAAAGTTTCATAAGTACAGTCATCACAATCAAGGGCCTGTCAATGGTCCATCCTCCTTCACTAGTCACTGCCCCTGCACTCAAGGGATTCTTGCTGTCCTGTTAGAGAATGTGGCAGAGCTCTCCAGGATGGGAATTAGATATTCCTTTGGTTATTGTGTGAATCTCCACCCACTGTGGCAATGCCCCATGAACACTTGAACACACTGATATGCCTTATAAGTATGCCCCAGGTGAACCTCCTCCTGTGTTGCTCATGGTTTTAGTATAAAATCTAAGACCATTGCCTAACACAAAGTTCTGAAGAGGCTTCCCTATGTTTTCTTCTAGGAGTTTTATAGTTTTGATACTTTATTTAGGCCTTTGATACATTTTAAGTTAATTTTATGTATAGTGTGAGGTAGCGGTTCAGCTTCATTCTTTTGTATATGGCTATCCAGTTTTCCCAGCACCATTTATTGAAGGGAGTATTCATTCTCAAATGAGTGGGCTGGGCACCCTTGTTGAAAATCCATTGGCCATGGATACGTGGTTTTATTTCTGAACTCTCAATTTGATTCCATTGCTCTATATGTCTATCCTTGTGCTAGTACCATGCTGGGTTTTTTTTTTTTAAATTCTATGCTATTTTGACTATTGTAGCTTTGTAATAAGTTATAAAATCTGGAAGTGTGAGTCCTCCAGCTTCATTCTTCTGTTAACAGATAGTTTGTCTATCCAAAGCTCCTTACCTTTCCATATAAATTTGATGGTTGGCTTTTCCATTTCTGCAAAGAAAGTTGCTGGAGTTTTGATTGGAATTGCATTGAATCAATAAATTTCTTTGGGTAATTTTTTTTTAAGATTTAGTTTTTATTTATTATATATCCCCCCCCACCGCTTGTTCTTGCTGTGTCCATTTTTGCGTTCTTCTGTGTCTGCTTGTCTCCCCTTGCCGCGGCGACCAGCCGAGTCAGCTCACCACGCGGCAGCCCGCCCGCTCGCGGTGGCTTGCCCTTGCTCGTGGCAGCCTGCCCTGCCCACGGGGGCTGGCCCTGCCTGCAGCGGCTAGGCCCAGCCCGCAGTGGCCCGCCTGCTCAGGGTGGTCTGCCTGCTTGAGGAGGCCTCCGGGAACCAAACCCGGGGCTTCCTATGTGGCAAACCAGAGCCCTACCAATTGAGCCACAGCTGGTTCCCTTTTGGGTAATATTGACATCTTGATATTTAGTCTTCCAATCCATGAACACAGAATATCCTTCCATTTATTTAGGTGTTTTTAAACATTTCTTTTAGCAATATCTTGTAGTTTTCCATTTATAAGTACTTGACATCCTTGGTTATATTTATTCCTAGATTTTTTATTCTTTCAGTTACTATTGTAAAGGGAGTTTTTTCTTGATTTCTTCTTCCAAACATTCATTGCTGGTGTATAAAAACAGTACAATTTCAGGGTGTTTATCTTGTACCTTGCTACATTGCTGAATTTGTTTATTAGCTCTAGGAGATTTGTTGTGAATTTTTCAGGATTTTATGTATATAGGATCATATCACCTGCAAATAGGGAAAGTTTTACTTCTTCCTTTCTAATGTGGGTATTGTTTATTTCTTTTTCTTGGCTAATAGCTCTGGCAAAAACTTCCAGTACAATGTTGAATAACAATGATAACAGTGGGAATCCTTGTCTTGTTCCTGATCTTAGAAGGAAAGTTTTTATTCTTTCACCATTGAGTACGATGTTAAAAGTGGGGTTTTTATATATGCCTTTTATCTTGTTGAGGAAGTTTCCTTCTATTCCTAGTTTCCTAAGTTTTTTAAAATAAGAAATTTGCTGGATTTTATCAAACGTCTTTTCTGTATCAGGTGAGATTATCATGTGTTTTTCCCCCTTTTTTGTATTAATGTGATGTATTACATTAATTGATTTTCTTATGTTGAACTACCCGTGCATTCCTGGGACAACTCCCACTTGATCATGGTGTATAATTCTTTCAATGCACTGTTAGATTTAGTTTGCTAGTGTTTTGTTGAGGATTTTTGCATCAATGTAAGTGAGGGATATTGTCTGTAATTTTCTATTTTGTGACATTTTGTGAATATCTGACATTGGTATTAGAATGATTTCGGCCTTATAGAATGAGTCAGAAGTATTCCCTCCTCTTCAAATTTTTGGAAGAATATGAGCAGTATTGGTGTTAATTCTTCTTGGAATGTTTGATAAAGTTCACCAATGAAACCCTCTGGTCCTGGGTTTTCTTTGTTGGAAGGATATTGATTATTGATTCAATCACTTTGCTTGTTATTGGTCTGTTGAGTCCTATATCTCTTCTTGAGGCAGCTTGTGTATTCCTATGAATTTGTCCATTTCATCTAATTTATCTAACTTACCAGCATACAATTGTTCATAGTATTCTCTTATAATTCTTTTTATTTCTATACTGTCAGTATTAGTATCACCCTTTCATTTATAATTTTTATTATTTGTGTCCTCCCCCTTTTTTCTTTTGTTAGTCTAGCTAGAGGTTTGTTGACTTTATTGATCTCGTCAAAGAACTAACTTTTGGTTTTGTTGATTGTATTGTTTTTTATTCTCTATTTCATTTATTTTTCCTCTACTCTTTATTTCCTTCTTTCTATTCTTTCACTTTTAGCCTACCTGTGTCTTTGAAGTTAAGGTGATTCTCTTGTATATACGATATAGTTGGGTCATGCTTTTTTATCCATTCTGTCAACCCATTCTGTTTGGGTTTAGTTTGCTCTGCTTTTTCTAGGTTCTCTAGTTGTGAGTTTAGGTTTCTGAATTGAGATCATTCTTCTTTTTCAATACAAATATTTAGAACTAATTTTTTTCCTCTCAGCACTGCCTTTGCTGCATTTGATAAATTTTTGCATGTTGCATTTTCATTTTAATTCACCTCAAGATATTTCCTAACATCCCTTGTGATTTCTTATTTGACCACTGATTATTTAAGAATATCTTTTTAAATTTCCTTGTATTTTTAAATTTTCCAGTTCTCCCTCTGTTAATGATTTCTAACTTCATTCCATTGAGGTAAAAAATAGATTGTGTGATTTAAATATTTTTTTAAATTTATTGAGACTTGTTTTTTGACCTGACATATGATCTCTCCTGGAGAATATCCCATGTGCACTAGAGTAGAATGTGAACTCTGCTGCTGTTGGGTGATGTGTTCTATATTTGACTGTTAGGTCTAGTGGGTTTATAGTATCATTCAATTCTTCTATTCCCTTACTGATCTTCTGTCTAGATGTTCTATCCATTACAGAAAGTAGTGTAATGGAGTCTCCTAGTATTAATGTTGAACCATCTATTTCTCCTTTTAAATCTGCAATATTGGCTTCATATATTTTGGGGCTCTGCCATTCGGTGAATATATATATTTATAATTGTTATGTCTTCTTATTGAATTGACCCCTTTATCATATATAGTGACCTTCTTTGTCTCCTATTACAGTTTTGACTTGAAGTCTATTTTATCTGACATTAGTATAGCTATTCTATATTTCTTTTGATTACTATTTTCCTGGTATAATATTTTCCATTCTTTCACTTTTAACCTACTTGTGTCTTTGAAGTTAAGGTGATTCTCTTGTATACAGGATATAGTTGGGTCATGCTTTTATTCTGTCACTCTCTGCTTTTTGACTGGAGAATTTAACCCATTTACATTTAAAATAACTACTGATAATGCAAGACTTTCTTCTATCATTTTGCTATTTGAACTTTGTAAGTCTTATACCATTTTTCCCTCAATTCTTTCATTAATGCCTACATTCATATTTATTTTATTTTTTATAGTGTACCATTTTGATTCCAACTCATTTCCTTCTGTATGTATTTTCAGATAAATTCTTTGTGGTTACAATGGAGCTTAAATTTAACATCCAAAATCTATTACAATCACATTTGTTTTGATACCACCTTAATTTCAATAGCATACAAAACCACTGTTCTGTACCCCTCCATCCCCTCAGCTTTTTGTTGTTCTTGTTACAAATTCTATCTTTATACATTGAATATCCAGAAACACAGATTTATTATTGATTTTTATGCATTTGCATTTTAGAATCTGTAAGAAGCAAAAAGTGGATTTACTTAGTAAAAATACAATACAATAGGACTGGCATTTGGCTGGAATGTCCAAAGTCTAGTCTTGTTCTTTGATGATTTCTGGGGTTTTTTCTTATTTCTTTGGATAGGCCATTATTTCCTGTTCTTTGTCTTGTAATCTTTTGTTGAAGACTGTACATTTTAATATTTTAAAGTTTAAACCTGTGATTTAGTCCCTGAGCTGTCTGTTCCTTAAGTTTGTATCCAGATAATAATATGACTGAGTTTTTCCTGGGTACCAGGAGTTAACAACAACAACAAAAAAAAAAAAAAAATCAATGCAAAAATCACCTTTCAAAATCTTTGTAAATTGGCACTGTATTGGCTGATGCTGTCTTTCAGAGTTAAACCCTCTGATCAAGAAGGCCAGCCTGAGGCAAAAGTGAAGTGCAGGATCTTCTCTGCCTTTTCTGTGTCCGCATCTTGTCCTAGGCTCATGTTTATTCATAGCTTTAGGAATTCCCCAGGTTACAGGGACCTGAATGTCTTCTCTACTTCCTATGAAATAGACTCCCCTTCCCCCCAATCCCATCCTGGGTGCTCTAAGATTAATTTCCTGGTTCAGTTTCTCAGGTTTCCAACAATAGATTGGCACCAACATATGGGCACTCTAGTAGGCACATAGGGGCTATTCTGCTCCCTGTGGAATAGGCCAGGGACACAAAATGAAAGCATGGACTGGCTCCCCACACCAGGGAGGGCATTGGCGAGGGGCCGGACAAGGTGCAGGAGATCCCACTGTTTCCAAAGCTGCATTATCTTGATTCAGCACTTGCCCAGTTAGTTCAACCATTTAACTCTTTTTCAGAGTTTTGAGGATAATGGCACTGCCAGTTTTTGCTAGTTTTTTCAAAGATTCTGTAGGAGAACAGTACCCTGGAACACCTTATACAACCATCTTGGTTGACCAGAAGTCCTTAGGACCCATTCTTTTTTCAATCCATTCTTTATCCAGACCCCAATATCCTGGACACTCCAGGTTATTTTCAATGTTTCTAGATACCTTGAACAGGGAAAGATAAAACATGTGCATCAACCAATTTTTTTTGGTAAAGTTGAGTAAGGAGGATGCTCTGAAAAGGTGGCTATCTCCTTTGTCAGTGAAAGAACCCAAGAGACTCCAACACAGATGCCTCATTTGAGAACACTAGGTATTTCCAATAAGCTGCAGGTGACCAGAACACAAAAAGGGATGTTGGATTCAGGGAAAGTTATGGGACTGAATACGAGGTTATAGAGAACAAATGTATGTGCATATAAGGTTGGGCTTGACTGAAGTGGTATTTTGTGCTTGATTTGGGGCACTGACATAAGAGACCACTAAAAATAGTTAATTCTAGTATCTGGTTTTGAAATTTAAACATACCTTGGCAGAAAATGTTTAATTTTTGTAACAAATGTACCACACTAATTAAAGATGTTATTAATAGGAGAAATGTGAGGTGGGGAGAGGGTGGGGTATACAGCAATCCCCTATATTTTCAATGTAACGTTTCTGTAATTTAAAGCTTCTTTAAAAGTAAAGGCAAAATGTTTAATTTTTTGATCTGGGTAATTGTTCCCTGGGTGTATTCAGTTTGTGTAATTTCACTGAGCTGTTCATTTACATAAATGTAGTTTGCTGAATGTATATCATACTTCAGAAACAAAGAGTTTTTTAAAAGAACAGAAAAATGCCTCTAATGAAAAACAGAAAGACCTTTAAAAAGCCCGAATTGCTGCTCATGTTTACAGTTTTGTTGTTATCACATTGTAAACACCTCTCACCCTTAACTAGCAGACCTGTTATTCATCTTAAAACAATGGACCCCCAGCTCAGCGGATATCTGCTTGCTTTACACTCCACCTCTGTACAGGAAAGTGCTTCCAAACCTCCTCTGGAAGGGTTCATAAGCATCTTCCCAGGGAGGAGTTTATTATTCTCTATTCTCCAAAGGCCATGATATGACAAGAGATGTTCTCCTCTTCTACCACATCCACCCGTTGAAGATGGAGATCACAGCATGACTCACTGAGCTGGATAGAGTTCCTCAACTTTGTTGCCAAAAAATACCAGATGCTGAGAGCCTTGGTCAGCACATCCAACATTGGTGGGCCACTTCTTCAGCCTCCAACAGATTCCCCATGCCTTCCATCTTCTCAGATTTCTAGCTGTGTACCTTGACATGTAATTCTTTTCTTCTAATTCCATCTGGATCTCCTAATTCTTTTTTTCATTGTTCCCTGCCTCCCCCCAACTTTAAACCAATTTTTCCTCCAGTTATCCCCATCTGCCACCATCCTCCCCTTTGTTTAAGCCCGAAATGTAGAATTACCCTTGATTCCTCCCTTTTCCTCACCCTCTACTTCCTGAACCGATCTGTTCCTCTTACCTCCACTGACGCTGGCTCTACTCCAGACCACCTGTCTGACTACAAAAGCTCTCACATATCTTCCTTTCAAACTACTCCATATCCAACACCAGATCTAGCTTTTAAAAATGTAAATCAGATTATGGTGCTCTTAACCCTCCAGTGCTTTTCCCTTCTGTTATGGATTGAATTGTGGTCCCCTGGTCCTATGAATGTGACTCCATTTGGAAATAGGATCTTTAAAGATGTTGTTTGTTAAGATGAGGCCACCCTAATCCAATATGACTGGTGTCCTTATGACAGAGGAGAGAACATCATGGATCGCTGGCAAATCACCAGATGCTGCAAGAGGCATGGAGAAGATTCTCCCCTATAGACTTCTATGCAAGCATGGTCGTACTGACACCTTGATTTCTACCCTCCAGTACTGTGAGACAATAAGTGTCTGTTGTTTTAAGTTCCCCAGTTTGTGGTACTTTGTTACAGCAGCACTAGGAATCTAGGACACCATCCTACTTAAAACAAACTCCAAACATATTGCCATGCCCACAAGGCCTAGCAAGTTGGCATCTGTATCCCCATCTCCAGGCCAACCTTTGTCATTCAGCCCCAGTCCCCAGGCCTAATTTCCATTTCTCAATCACACAGCTCATTTCTGCTGCAAACTTCTCATGCCTGCTATTCCCTCTGCTCAGAATGCTTTCCCTTGGCTTTTCCCATGACTGTGGGGTCTTCTCATCCTCCAGGTCTCATGGAAAGGTCACCTCCTCAGAGAAGTCCCCCAATGATCCTTCATTATATTATCCTGTTTTATTTCATTGATAGCATGTGTCCAGAACCTCTCATTATTTTCCTCATATGTTTACTTTACTGTCTGTCTTTGCCCAAACAGTAAGGATCCGGATACCAGAGACCCTGTCTGTCTTACTCCTAGCACACAGTCAGGCTCAATAAATGAATAAACCCAGTACTGTCTCCAGCATTACTCACCTGGACTGCCTACAAGAGATGTGCCCTCCTCTGCTCCATTCCCTGCCTAGCAGCCTGTTTCAGTTTGCTAACGACTGCCAAGACAATAGATGAGAAATGGGTTGGTTTTTACCATGGGGATTTATTAACTTATAAGCTTACAGTTTTGAGGTCAAGAAAGTGTCCAAATCAAGGCATCGTCAGGAGATGCTTTATCCCTGAGCTGCAGCTGTGGGTGATCAAGCACATGGTAGCACCTGCTCATCTCTCCCCTCTCCTCCCAGCCTTGCTGCTTTCAGGCTCTGGCTTCAGGGGCTTCTCTCAGCTTCTGTGTTCCACTGCTCTCAGCTTCTGGCGGCTGAGGACTTCTCTCCTAGCTTCTGGGAGTCTCTCTCTGTGTCTGCGGCCTGCTCTCTCCAGTTTATAATGGTCTCCAGCAAGAGGACCAAGACCCAGCCTAGGCTATGCCCCACTGAAGCAATCCTATCAAATGGCTCTCACCTGAAACCAACCCAATCAAAGGGTCCCACACCCACAGGAATGGACCAATTTATGAAAATAATTTTCTAGGGTCCACAAAAGACTCAAACTACCACACATCTCAACTCAATAGTGCTTCCCAAGGTGCTACTACCATCCTTGCAAGTTTCCAAAATCAACAAGAGAACAAGGCCCTTCTTGGAAGAGTCCCTGCAGCGCTCCTCTCCATTTGACTGGAAACCAAGAGGTAGCCAAATATATAGATGGCAGCTTAAAGAGGCTAGACTCTGGAGATAGAAGGTCCTACTGTCACATCCTGGCCCTATAATATTTATTAGTTATCTGATCTAGTATCACTCCTTTCTGAGCCTCAGTTTCCCCATCCATAAAATAGCAATAATTCTATCTGTCTCAAGACAGTCTGTGGTATCATGGAATTGTTCAAGAAGTAAACAATTACCGTGAGTGTCATGAGATGTCTAGAAAGTGTTTATGTAATATATGGCAAGGAGTACTCACTACATGCTAGTATAATTAATACTAGTTTCTCTAGGAAGCTTTCAGATCTTGGCTTATATGTTCCTTCCTCTGGGAGGTCTCCTCTCATCCACTCCTAAGTCTGAGTTAGATACTCTGGAACCCTGTGCTCAGTGGGTCCAGTGGCTCCCTGTCCCACTCAGAGTAAAAGCCAAGTTCCCCTGCTGGCCTAGGAGACTCTCCCTAACTGGCCGCTCATCACCTCTCTAATACGTTCTCACTGTGCCCCCCCCCACCACTCAC
>PVKH010042557.1:0-10809 GCA_004027955.1 Chaetophractus vellerosus
CCTTCGCCTCCAGACGGCTGGGAGGCCCCTCGGGGGCGGCAAGCCGAAACCCCACGGCAGGCAGGGTCGCCGCCGAACAAGGCCGGCAGCCGGTCCCCGGTCCCTGTGAGTAGTGTCGTCGCTGAAAAGCGCCGACAACATGGATCTCTGTCACATTTTCTGAAACTTCACTCCCTCTTTACCTTTCTACGCTATCTCTAATTTTTCCTAATCTTTACTGGGTCCTTCCAGTAAGTATATATACATGCTCTATTCATTCCCATCTTAAACTAAACCAAACTAAAGAAAACCAAAAGCAAACAAACAAAAGACACACACAGAGACACTTTTTTGAGTGGCGAATTGAGGTTTCTGGCAGATGTTTGAGGAGTGCCTGTAAATGTGTGCGTTTTTTTATTTTTATGCAGCTTGGTTCAGCTGGATGCAATTTTCTGTGTTCATCCAGTGTTTCTCCCGGATGAAATGGCATATAAACACATGAAAAATCGAGTAATGCATAAACTGTTTCCTAATATATTAATCCTGTTGGAACAAATTCAAGTTTTCAAAATAAGTGTTAGGGCAAAACTGACTGTATTTTCTAATTTTTCCTTGGTGTAACACTAGTCTAACTTTTTATTTCAAACAAAGCATCAAGTCATAGATATCACTTAACCTTGAAATTCCAAAAAATGACACAACAGTTCAGCCAAAAAAATAGATAAAGAGAGATATAATATTCCAGATTTGCATGAATTTTCTGGGGAGAAAATGCTTGCGAGAAGCATAAACCAACCAATCAATCTACCAACAAACCAAAAAAAAAAACAAAACAAAACAAAAATCGTCTGATGAATGTAATACTTAATGATATACATAGAGATAATTCTGAAGCCTTCTTTTTGGCGCTAAAATGAATTGTTTTGAATCAAATGGAATCTCTGGAAAAGAAGGTTTAGAGAAACCCCAGATTCCCTATCTTACTCTTTAGTGATGAAAAAGCTGATTTTGTGTGGACATATTTTATGCAACATAAATTTAAATTGCCCAAAATCTGTGCAATCAAAAATAGGTTATGTACAATGTGAAGCTTCAATTATCACCATCTTTGGGACTGAAGCTCCTCCAAGCATGTTGTAAATACCTGTTTGTGATCTGCTGCCTTGCTATACAGTGCAAATGTCAATGTTGATACTCAACAATGTTATGGTCTGTATTTATTAACTCATAAAGTTAAACTAACTATGTGTTAGCTGTGCCACTGATGGAACTTTGCCTTAATGTGGTTTATAGTGGTGCTAATTCTGCCAAGGTCCAACACTACAGCAAGATGAAGTAGGAATGCAGTCATTAATTAAAAGGATAAAAATGAGAATTTTCACCTGTGGCTCAGAACCCTACTTTAATTACCCTTTAGCTCCAAGGTCTATAGTGGGGTCATTTCTGCAAGTAGTTTTGTATGTTGCTGACACTGCCTTCCATTCTTGACAGATTCTGATAAGGCAATGATGATGGTTTCACAACTTGTATTATTAAATTTATTCTTAACAGGAGTACTTAGCTGGCTGGTTGGAGAATGATTTAACAGTTTATTGACAATCTTATAAGAGGCACTGCAATTTATTTATGGACTCATATATAAAATCGACCGTGCTGTTATATTTTCTTTCTGTAGCTGTGAAACTGGTAGTCATCCCAAATTTATACTATGAAATGCAGGTTTCATAATACTAACCCTCAAGCCTCATGACCCATAAATTCCCAGTGAAATAATGACAATTAAATTACTAATAAATCTAATATTAGGAAATCTTTATTGAGGACTTACTACGTATCAGTCAGTGCTCTATGTGTTTTTCATGTATTATGTCATTTATATCTCCTTCAAAATCATACGGGGTAGGTATTATTGTCTTCCTTATTTTGGACAAGCCATGGAGGCACAAAGGTGTTAAATAACTTTCCCAAACTTTCAAACCAAGGGAGTAATGGGGATAGTTGGCAGGTACTAGTCTTTCTTTTCCTGTAACTTTGAATCAGATATTAAGCCTTAGAAAACTTGAAAAAAATAGCACAATGTAAACTTCTCTACTCAAAACATTCACCTTATCTATCTATAGATCCTCTTTTGCTAAATCATCTGAAATTTGCACAAATAAGGATATTCCTCTCTAAATATTTAACATTCATCTCATAAAACAACAACATTCTACATAACATAATCATTATCACATCTAATACAATTAATATTCATTCAATATTATCAACTGCTATATAGTCCGTATTTAAATTTCTCCATTTGTTTCCCAAAAAATGCCTTTTAGAAAGTAGTTTTTGTGTTAGCTCTAGGTTCAAATATCTATTTATTCATCACATTTAGTTGGTATGTACATTTAAGTTAAATTGTTTTTATTTTTAAAGAAGCTTTAGATTACATATGTTACATAAAAAATATAGGGGATTCCCATATGTGCCACTCCCTGCCCCTCCACACTTTCCACATTAGCAACAACTTTCATTAGTGTGGTACATTTGTTACAATTGATGAACACATACTGAAGCATTGCTACTAATCATGGACTATAGTTTACATTATAGTTTATACTCAGCCCCACACAATTTTATAGGTTATGACAAAATATATAATGGCCTGTGTCCATCATTGCAATGTCAGGCAGGACAATTCCAATGTCCTGAAAATGACCCCATGTTACACCTATTCTTCCTTCTCCCTTCATTCAGAACCTCTGGTGGCTATGATATGCTTTATATCAATGACAAAACTTCTTCCATTGCTAGAATAATAATAAGTCTATCATAAAATAATAAGTCTATTTTAGTCCATTGTTCATTCCCCAATCTTGAGGATTTGGGGATGCTGATGGCCACTCTGTTTCTAATTGAGAGAGGGTCTAGGTCCCATAGGGTAGTTGGATGGAACTGTCTTGCTTGCAGTTGTAAATGTTCTGTTTTTTGCGATGGGCATTATCCATCATCAACCTTTTGTTAGTTGCCTTGGGTGAGTCCAGTGAAGTTGAGAGTAGGTGTTGCAACTCTGCTGAGCATCAGGGCTCCACCAGCACATGAAGAGACCAAAGATTTAAGTTTGTGGACATATAGTTAACAAGAATAGTGCTAATTATAGGTTCAAATAAAAGAAGCAGAAGAGCCATGTGTAGAGAAATTCTAAATGAGTCTACCTCTGTTACTTTGGGGAACATAAATTTCCAAGTAAGGCCCATGGACAAGGTACCAAATTCTTGAGCTTTTCTGTCCTGTTTATAGTTTCTGGATGTCTCTAGATCCCTCAGGTGCCCTGCTATTTGAGTCACTTGTTACTGTGGCAGTCTATGAGATCCTACTGAGATGTGCATAAGTGTAACCTCTGGAATGACCTCCCAACTCATTTTGAAATCTCTAAGCCATAAAAACTCATTTGTATTTAATAGTTCCCCCTTTTGGTCAAGGTCTTTTTCCAGATGCATTGCTAGTTGGTGCTTGGTAATACTCCCTCGGTGCCAGGGGGAGCTCATCCCTGGGAGTCATGTCCCATGCCTGGTGGCGGGGGGAAAGTAGTACATTTATATGCTGAATTTGGCTTAGAGAGAAGCCACATTTGAGCAACAAGGAGGCTTTCAGGAGGTAACTCTTAGGCAATATATAATACTAGGCTAAGGTTCAATTTCACAAGGAAAATTTCATAAGTATAATCATCAATTTCAAGGGCGTATTAGTCAGGGTTCTCTAGGGAAACAGAACCAACAGGAGATATGTCAATAGTATGAGATTTTATGAGTCTCTCACATGATGGTGGGGATGCACAAGTCCAGATTCCGCAAGGAGGCTGCAAACCAGGGCCTCCGATGAAATTTCAATGAAGGTCCTTGATGAGTTTCCTGGATATGCTGGCTGTCCAAAAATGAGCTGGGAATTTCTCTCCGGATGCTGAACTCTCTTCCCCTTATAAGGCATTCAATTGATTGGATAAAGTGTCACTCATTGCTGATGGCAGTCTTCCTGGCTGATGTAGATGTAATCAGCTCTATCTATGCAGTAAACTCACTGGTAACTAAAGTCCATAAATATCCTTGTATTACAGTTAGCCCAGTGCTTGCCTGACCAAACAACTGGACACATTTACCTTGCTGAGTTGACACATTAGCCTAACCATCACAAAGGGCCTGGTGTAATGGTTTGTCTTCCTTCACTAGGCACTGCCTATGTACTTGGGGTGTTCTTGCTGTTCTCTTACAGAATGTAGCAGGACTCCCCAGGATGGGAATTCAATATTCTTTCAGTTATTGTGTGGGTCTCCGCAATGCCCTGTGAACAATTGAATGTATTCATATGCCTTAGAGGCATGCTCCAGGCACACCCCTCCCCACACATCCTACCATCACGGACACCCAAAATCAATCATCCTCCCCTGCCACAGGTGTGACCATTCTGTGATCCAAAACCTCTCCAGAAACAAAGCCAAAAAGTAACCAAATAAAATTAATAAAAAATACAAAAACAATAATAATTTTAAAGTAACAACAAAATACAAAAATAAAAAATAAAAAATTTGAAATAAAATGAAATTTTTTATACATTGTATCTTTTATCACTGTAAGATCTGTTGTCTTGTATATACAGTGACAATTTCTTCCATATGTTTCTCCAGTGTCTTTTTTTTTTTTCATTTTATCTTCAAAGGTTATAGAAAAGTCACATAGAAAATAGAGGGGATTCCCATATACCCAACACCCTCCCCCTTTTCCACTCTCCCTTATTAATAACATTTTACACATGGGTGGTACATTTGTTACAATTGATGTACAAATATTGAAGCATTGCTACTAACCATGGTCAATGGTTTACATTATGGTTTACATTTTGCACCATACACTTTTATAGGTTTTGACAAAATTTAAAATGGCCTGTATCTGTAATTGCAAGATCAGGCAGAACAATTCTAATGCCCTAAAAATAACCTATGTTCCTTCTATTCTATTCTTTCCTCCCCCTCCCCTTGAGAGGTTGGCACTTAATCTTATCAAGCTTTCCTTCTTTTTGATGCTTTTCTTTATCCTTGCTGCTTTCAAAATCTTTTTATCTCTGATATTTGTCATTCTGAATAGTAGGTGTCTTGGTGTAGGTCTACTTGTGTTTGTTCTGTTTGGGGTGCATTGTCCTTCTTGGATATTGATGTTAATGTGTTTCATAAGGGTAGGGAAGTTTTCAGTCATTATTTCCTCAGTATTCTTTCTGCCCCTTTTCCATTCTCTTCTCCTTCTGGGATACCAATAATTCATTTGTTTTGCACTTCACATTTTCATTCAGTTCTCTGAGACTCTGTTCCATTTTTTCCATTCTCTTCTCTTTCTGTTCTTCTGTCTTTTCCAGGTCAGATGTTCTGTCTTCAAAATAACTGATTTTGTCTTCAAGCAATTCAAATATTGTCTTATGTACCTCTAATGTATTTTTAATCTTATCCATCATGTCTTTCATTCCCATAAGGTCTGTTACTTTTCTTTGCAGGCTTACAAATCATTCTTTATGATCACCCAGTGTCTTTTTATTATCCTTTATCTCTTTAGTTATATTTTCTTTCAATTCCTTAAATTGACTTAGGAGAGTTGTTGATTATCATTGATTAATTGTCTTAAAACTTGAATCTCTTCAGGATATTTGGTTTGTTCCTTTGGCTGGGCCATCTCTTTCTGTTTTCTAGTATGGCTTTTAATTTTTTGCTGATGTCTAGGCATCTGATGTGTTGGTGAATTTGCTCTAATGGCCAATTTCTCTCTTGCCTATTATTATTTTTTCACAGCTCTTCTTTGATATTTGTACAACTTATCATAAGTATTTAAAGCTGCCCAGCTTAAGTTATCAAAATTGTGTCAAAGACTCATCTATGGGATGCAGACTTTCTTCCAGTGGTGGGGTAAAGAAAGCTCTAAAAGCAATTTTTGTCCATGTAATTTCCAGACTGGCCAGCTGGTGGCATTCATTGGCACACCTTTCCAAAGAGGTGTACCTCTCTTAGTTTTCTTTTGTTTTCCTCTTGCCAGAGCAGAGATTCAAAGCAGGATCCACTGGCCAAATTCACTGAGGAAAAACCCCTGACTCCCCCACACTTTCCCTTGTAACAGCTGATGGGGAAGACATCTACTCCCCTTTCAGTCAGTTGAAATGAGCCAGGGGTTTTACCCCAGCTGAATATCTCAGGGGTGAGGGAGGGTCGCTCTTCCCAGTGGCAGGCAGGTTTAGTAACTCACAGTTTGTTGTTTTGGCTTCTTCATCTCTCTGCCCCTCACTCTCTGGGACTTGGGAAGCACTGTCCTGGTCTGATGAACCCTAAATCAGGTCCTTCAGGCAACTTTTGGCTCTTTTCCCATTTTTCTGAGATAGCCTAGCCTTATCTGCCTAATCCAATGCCATCTTCTCACAATCTCATGAATACTTTTAATATGTTATAAAATTAAATGATTTTAACATGATATAGATATATATTACACTATAATATATGTTTTTAAATTGTTTTATGTCTTACGTATTGTATATTCTAGCTTCCAAGGCAGCATTAAATTTACTGAGTAAACACAAGAGGCATTTTTTTTTCACTAAGGACAGAAAAAAAGGAAAAATGCATTTAGAAATAGTAAAAATGCAGAAAAAGCAATTACTGGTATAAGAATTGGACGAAAAGAAGAAAAATTATTTCCTTTGCAAATGCCATGAGAATGCAATTTGAAAACCAATAACATTTTAAAATAAAACAAAAGCTTAATAAAATAATTTAGCAAGGAGGATATGGCATTAAATTTAAGAATAATTGCTTTTATACAAGCTAACAATAAGCATCAGAGAAAAGTTTTATAATAACAACACAATGGATATGTATTTAGAAATAAACTTAAATTTAGGAATAAATACAACAAAAATACAATACATGTAAGATAAATATTAAAATACTTCAGAAAGGCAGTTAACAAATGAAGACACATTCCTGGTTCTTAGATAGCAGTAATGAATGTTAGAAATATGTACCTTCTTCCAAATTAAATATACAAACAATACAATCCCAATACAATACTATGTATTTTTTTAATTTAGAAAATTTATTCTATAATATATAAAAATAATTATGCAAGGAAAGTGAAAAAATGGAGACAGGCTTCCTTTCCTAGATATTAAAACATGCTAAAAAATCCTGTACTTAAAACAACATGAAACAATAGAAAGTCCAGAAATAGTCCCAAATATTTATTCAAAAAAATTATAGTTGTGTAGAAAAAAAGAAGTAAAATTGAACTCATATTTTATACAAAAAAGAATAAATTCCAAATGGATTAGAGTTGCAAAAATTAAACTCATACAGATATTAGAAGTAAATATTGGTATCTTTATTTATAACCCGGATATGGACAAAACATTTCTAGTATAACTCAAAATCTGAAAGCAATAGTAGAAAAGATTAATGCAGTGTTATGTTCAAATACATATCAATTCCTTTCTCTTTTTCTGTCTCTCTAACTTCTCTTGACAGATAGATTAGATGATAGATAGATAGATAGATAGATAGATAGATAGATAGATAGATGATAGATAAAAAGAAAAAATACCTTAAACAAAGTCAAATGGCAAGTGCAAAACTGTGAGAAAATACCTCCAACTTACATTGTAGATAAAGCAAAATAACCATAAAGAAATTTTCAAAAGTCAGAAAACAGTGAAAATCTAATAGAAACTTGGGTAAATGACATGAACATAGAGTTCATTGGAGAAAAAAAGTTATTCAAATGCTTTTAAAGATATGAAAATGGATTGAGATTCATGCATATTATTTTAACTATACTTGAGAGCACATTGATGGAATTTCTTATCTCTAAGGTTGGCAAATATTCAAAACATTTACAGTTCACTCTCTTAGTGAAGGCTTCAGAAATTTTCTAAGATATGCAGTGCTGGTGGGAGTGCAAAATGGTATAACTGCTTGTAGGAAAATTTAGGCAGTTTCTAAGAAAATCATATATATTAATTTAAATTTTGGCATAGTAGTCATAATTCTAGAACTTAACCCTAAAGAAATATATTCAGAAGTGTGAGCCATATAAACATATAAATGTGCTAGGTGTATTATTTAAATTAGCAAAATATGGCAAACAATCTTAATATACAACAAGAGGAGAGTAGTTGAATAAATCATGATTTAGTCACATAACATAATTCTATCCAGAAAAATGAAATGAGGATATTTAAGCAAGGGAGTATATTTACTATGCTAACTTTTGAGAAACTTAGGTAATAGAACTTCGACTTCTGATCATTATAGAGTAATAGGGTCTAGTTTACCCTTCCCCTTGAAACATCTTACAAACTGGAAAGTAAAAAAGAGAGCAGTCCTCAAGACTTTGGATATCAGGAAAGGAATGGCAGTGATCATAGAGATAAGAAAGAAATGAAGTGAACCTTATTATGAGTGTAATTGATTTCCAGGAGAATGTTTTCAGGTTGTGATGCCGGAAAGGAGAGCCCAGGCAAAGCCTGGCTGTCTACCTGAATTAAGAACACAGTTCTAGAGATCCAGAAGAACAATGACATCTAGAATTCACAAAGCAGAGTACCAGAAAAGAGATAATAGAACACAGAGAGAGCTTCAGAGATGTGCAGAAGGTCCCCATGATCATTCAGCTGAGTGTTGATCAGGGCATGCATATGAGGAAACTACCTGAGGCCCAGAATATACTGCCTGCTCCCAAAACCAAAGGAGACAACCTTAAAATTCTGAGAGCATTGATTAAAGTGTAAGAAGGGTCTTGCCTTGGAGTAATGAGGAAAAATTAACCCTAAAGAGTGTACTGAACCTGCACAAAAAAGCTTAAAGCAGGATCACAAATGTGAGCATCTGTCCAACTAACTTATCCACAGACCAAATAAAGCTCAGCAATATATATAGGAATAAAAATATCCAGCACCTAACAAGGTTAAAAATCCGATGGCTGAACTCCAAAAAAAAATGAAAAGATATGTAAAGATGCAAGAAACTATAACCACAATGAACAGAAAAATCAAGCAATAGAAACTAACTCAGAAATGACAGATGATAGGATAAGCAAGCAATGGCATTAGAAAATTACCCAGTTTGAACTTCTGAGGATAAAAATGACAATGTCAGTGGTGGAAAAGACATGACAAGAGAGTAACAACAGATTAGATATTGTGGAAGAAAAGATTAGTGATATGAAGATGTGGAATTAGAATCTACCTATAATAATATAGAGACATAGAAAACACTTTTTTTTTTAAAGATTTATTTATTTTATTACATATCTCCCCTTCCCCCCGCTGCGGCGACGCACCGAGAGTGGTCACTGCGCAGGCGCGGCTTTCCCCGCTTGTGGGCGGTCTCTGCGTCCGTCCACGGCCGGTGCTTGATTCAGTTCGCGGGTGGCTGGCTGCGCTCCATCCGCGGGCGACCTGCCCTGCCCGTGGCGGCTCTTGCCCTGTCCGTGGCAGCTTCTTGCCCTGCCCACGGCGGCTCCGGCCCGCCCATGGCGGCTTGCCATTCTCAAGGTGGTCTGCCTGCTAGGAGAGGTCCCCAGGAATCGAACCAGGGCCTCCCATGTGGTATGCCGGTGCCCTATCCACTGGGCTATCGAGCCGGCCCCTAGAAAACACTTTTAAGAAAATAATAAAGCATCAGTGAACTGTGGAACATATACATGATATCGGAATCTCTGGAGGAAAAAAGTGGGAGATGGAAAATATATGATATTTGATTAAATAATGGTTGGAAATTTTCAAACGTAGATAAAAACTATTAACATATGAATTTAAGAAACCCAAACCCAAGAAAAAATTGCACTAAGGCAGATCATAATAAAATTGCTTAAACACAGAGATAAAGAGAAAATCTTACAAGAAATAAAAATTAATATCATTATACACAGAGGAATAAATTAAGGATGACAGCAGGTTTCTCATTAGAAACAATGTAAGCAAGAAGACATTGGAGCAAACATCTTTCACGTATTGACAGGAAAAAAGGCAACTGAGTAGTCTTTGCTCAATAAAAATATCTTTAAAAAATTAAGACTATATAAAACTTTTCAGACACCCAGAAACTGAAAGAATCAACCACAGACCAGTATTATAATAAATGCTAAAAAGAAGTTTCAAGCAGAAGGAAAACTAGATCTACAAGGAAAGGAAATGATAATTACATAGATATATAAAATATTCATTTTATCATCATTTAAATGCATTAAAAGGTAATCAACTGCTTAAATTAAAATGAACAACAATTTGCTGTGGGATTTATAACATTTGCAGTTGTTAAATACATGATAACAATAAACAAAAGGAGGGAAGAAATGGAGAATGTAGGACTCTTCTACTATAAGTAAAAGGGTATCATATGATTTGACAGAAGAGTGTGATATGTTTTCAATTGAACTATATGCATTGAATGAATCACTGAAATAATAAACAAAGAGTTATGGCAAATAAGTAAATATCATTAAAGGGAGCAAAACTATTCAATGCAAAATAAAGCAAAAATAAGAAGAGTAACAGGGGCTGGCCGTATAGCCCAGTGGATAGGGCACTGGTATACCACATGGGAGGCCCCAGGTTCAGTTCCCGGGGACCTCTCCTAGCGGGCAGACCATCTTGAGAAGGGCAAGCCGCCATGGGCAGGCAGAGCCACCTTGGGCAGGGCAAAAAGCTGCCACAGACAGGGCAAAGCCGCCACAGGCAGGGAAGGTCGCCCACGAATGGAGCGCAGCCAGCCACCCACAAACTGAAGTGGAGCCGGCAGTGAATGGAAGCAGAAGCCACCCA
>PVKH010042558.1:0-10810 GCA_004027955.1 Chaetophractus vellerosus
TTGGATTGCTTGTTTTAATGGCTAGGTCACACATGACTTAGTTTTCTGTAGGCACTTCCTCTTTCCCACTCCCAGTTTCAATCTAGTTGCTGTCACTGGGTTGACTTGCCCTCCCTCTCTCCTTGTGGTTTTCCCATAATGTGTATTCCATTAGCACACTGCAGATTGAGTTCAGTCCACCAGAGGGGTTAATTTCAGGATTTTAAGTGCTTTTGAAGATTGGTTCCCAGTTGACTTTCTTTTAACACCTCCACTCTAACTTTACTTGTCTGAATATCTTTGTTGAATAGCAGCTCAGATATCTGGATTTATTGGCATTTTTAGGTTCACTTTTTCTGAGGGATATATATATATCTTTTTTTTACTCTTGTCAACCTTTTTGGTTGTCAGATTATTTCTTTGCTTGGAACTAATTTTAAAATCAATTAGAGAGCTTTCCTCTCATCTTTCTCTCTTTATTTATGAGATACTGATTACAGAGCTACCTACACTGTGTTTAGATAAATTACCTTTTTTTTTTTTTTTCATAACATTTATATTCAAGGCAAGTTGAGCGCAGACATCTAGTGCCTTCCTCTTTTGAGGACCAGGGCTGTAGGTTTCATTCCTTGGTGGGCTAATTAGCTTTGAATAGGAAAAAATTTTGTTTAGTTCATAAACCAAACATCTAAGTTATTTTTATTAATAAGGTGTATATAATTTTAGAAACAGTATCTGTCATCCTGACTAGTATGTGTGTGTTGCGGTCACAAGGGGGACTTAGACTGGGTGATGGATTATGGATAAAGCAGCTTCAGTTCATGTCCCTGCTTTAGCAAAGACTTTTCAGAGCCGATACTGGATGGGGAAGCTGAAGGACATAGATGCTTGATTTTTTTCCTGGCAAATGACAGACCCATTGCTTAGGCATATTTTTTATGTCACTTTTCATTTTAGCTTTCCTTTAAAAATCTGCAGTCAGTATATGGGATCTTCACATTTTACATCTATTAGTCTCATCATCCAGTGTGATATCAGTCTGTTTTGAGCAGCAAATGCCTTTGCATGGTTTGGAGTTGTGTTGGTAGCCACCGTGGTGTATTGCTGGTTCACAGGACTTCTGTTTACTTCAGCTGTGAAGACTTTCTGAAAACTTTGTTACTTACCTTTTCATTTCTCTGCTAGAGGCTAATTGATAAAATCTTCACCCATGGTTCACTATAAACCATAAAAGAGGCTCAGCAGAAATATCCCCTTTATGTGAAACATTTGCTGCATCTTTGTGTTCAGACATTGGTCCCCAGAATTTGGTTTCTTTGACTGTCCTGCCCATTCGGGATGACCCACATAATGGATGCCTTTTGTTTCTAGTTTCTGTTTTAAAATACTTTTTTCCTACCTTTTTCTTTTCCCCTTCCTCCTCTTCTTCCCCTTCCCTTTCCCTTTCCCCTTCCCCTTCTCCTTGCCCTTGCCCTTGCCCTTGCCCTTGCCTTCCCCTTCCCCCTTCCCCTTCCCTTATTTTCTTTCCTCCTTCCTTACTCAGTTTGATTTTCTAGGTCAAGAAGATTTCTCATTTCTTCACATCTGTTTTTCCCTCACTGCCTCAGTTGATACATTTGTTATATAATGTCTCATTTGATTCTCATTGGCCATCTTTATGTATTGGTTGCTCAGCCTCTGGGAGTAGGGGAAGGGCAGAGTACACTGACACTTGACTTTCTGATTCTACCATTCCTAGTACATTTTTCTCATTATTACTTGGAGGCTGGGGGAAGGCTTGCCTTTTTCATGTGCTGTTGTATTTTGTAAGGTGGTCAGGAGTTAGGAGATAAGCCACATTCTTATTCATATGGTGCTGTCTACAGCATCTGCTTCTCCAGCTGGAGGGCCCTGTTTTAGAAAGACTGCGGAGCAGAAGGCTGTAGGAGGATCTCTGCCGAGGGGCTGATGATGTGCTGCCTGCCCAGGGCTCCTCCCTGGACTACCTCATGCTCGGGCTTGAGACCTGCTTCTAGGGTGGGGGAGCAGACTGTACTGTCTGCCCTTTTCTTATTGGACCCTCTTTCCTCTTTACCTCTCACTGTATATAGCTGCTGCAAGTGAGTGCACTGTGTTCTGCTTGGGGGGCGGGGACAGGGGCTGGCAGACAGCGTCATTTGCTCTTCTGGCTATAGGAACAGCCAGCATTATCAGACCAGTTTGTATTTTGAGGGAGAACCGAGATCACTCAAAGCAGCTTATTTATCTTTTTCTTATTTCTTATAAAGGGGAAAGAGTTGTCCCTGTCCTTTTCTATTCCTTTCAGTGTATATTAAACTAACAGCTCAGCATTTTCCTCAGGCAAACATCCTGGATCCTCCTTCCCATTTGAGCTGGGCTCTGTGAAGCCTACCTCTTTGCTCTTAAAGCTTTTTGGTTTCCCCCCTCCTTCCCTCACCCCCTCTCAGAGGAGTGAATGGTTCTTTCAGACGAGGCACTCCTGTTTGTATATCAAGTTATAGTTATTCTCGAGGTGCTTAGACTCAGTAATATGAGAGTTTAGGAAAATATTAGCTCATTGAGAAGCCATTAAGCTGCTTGAGTTTGTAATAGTGTCTGGGCCTATTGTTATTATTAGGTATCCCTAAAATGTTCCAGGTGGAGAATAGTCTTTGGGGTTCTGTTGAAGAGATACAAGGTACCTGATATAGTAGATGGAGCCTGTCAAACTGAAAATTCAGCGTAATAAAATCCTGTAGCCTTTCATCTTTCACTCTCATCACCCAGAAAGAAATGAATTTGGAGGGCAGAAGCTGTTAGTGTTTAATATCTCTGCCTTGTCTCTGTCTCGTGGAATATAATCAGATATGCCAAGGCGGGAATGTGCACTCTCCTTGCTCCTGTACCCACCCTGGAGCAGGCAGATTTGGAGACTGGTGGCCTGATTCTGCCACCCTTTCTCCAGTCCCACACCTCACAGTCAAAAGTTTTTATTCAAGCGGGTATGAGTTCTTTTGTTTGTTTGCTTTTGTATTTTGACTTGGGATTGTTTCTGCAAGTATCTGAATCATAAGAGGTACTCCTTATGTACTCCTGCTAATTGATTTTTCATTAGAAGTTCTTTGAATGGTAAGAGTTTGAATGACCTCCCCATCCTCTGCTGTGGTTCCTTCTATTCCTATCTCCTTCCCTCCCTCCAGGAGTGCAGAGAGGGGAGTTTGTAAACCTTGACTTGAATGATGATGTCATGCCTGGCAGTTTGGGTAGTCTATTACTTGTCACTGCAGACATTAAAAAGGAGTTTGTTGCTCTCCCATGTAGCTCTTCTGTCTTGGGTATTGCGCTTATTCTCTTTGCTATGTTTTGGATGCTGCAGGAGCTTGCGAATGAGTGCTTACCTTGTTGAAGTCCACTGTTGCCCTTTAGCTGTCTTGTTTTGTGTTCAGCCAGGAGTAGGAACTTTAACGTGAATTTACTACTTAAAAGCAACAATAAAAAAAACTGGATTGCTCTAGTTTTCTTGTGTAACCACATTTAAGCTCCTTATTAAATATAATTTTATTTTCTAGAAAACTGTATCTGCATAGTTTAACCAAGACCAATATATCCTTTTGTTACCAGAATTTACATAGATCTTAATTGGTGAAAATCTCATAGATACCGATTTGAAGAAGATACCCCACCAGTCTCCAGGGGAGTCTTTGCCTTTAAGCTGTGCTTGAACACAGGCAGCATACAGATGGTGGGGGCAGAGTTTTCCTCGTCTGTCTTGTTTGTGATGTCAAGTTTCAACCTTGGTGTTTCTAAGTAATAGTGCAGAGTGTCAAAAACTCTAGTTCTTTTGAACTGTAAGGTTTACTTCCTTGGTGCCTGTGGGAGAGTGCAGCCTATAGACAGTTGCAGCTTCAGAATGTTTTGAAGCTTCTTTCTTGTTCCCTCTTCCATTGCCATCTTCATACCTTTCCCCCTCTTTTCTCTCTCCCTAACTTGGCCCTTGTTAGTTACTATCTTTGGGGGTAATCAGGATTTATAAAAGGGAGTGAAGAACAAAGATTATTTTATTTCCTTTTTTGTTCCTTTACCATAAGTCTACGTTGACATTGATTGTGTCTTTTCAGCATAATTGGATCTGGTTTGTTCAGAATTGTAAAGCTCCTCATGGCAGTAGACATAAGTGAGCAAAATGCAGCGGGAGATTTAGAGGAAGTAAAATCTGTGGAAGCAGTTTAGAACTCTTGCATCTGCATCCATGTATTTGTATATCTTATGGCATTGTGGTGATGCTGAAGTGACTTGGAGTTCAGAAGCTGGGGAGTAGGGACTCTGCTGCTTTTGGCTATGCCCTTACTCTGCTCTTTGACCTTGGTTCATCTCTCTTCTACCTCTGTCCCCTTCCATGCTATGAAAATAATGCTCACATGTACTGTTCTTAGGTGTTGTCCATAAGAAGTACTACAAGGGCAAGTCACTTGATTAACTGTTACAACATTGTTGCTTCTCATTTACTACAAATGAGGCCTTCTGGACTCAGGGCTGCTGTGAGGGTAAAGATTTAAGCAGCTCTCTGTTGCTGCCATATCCTTTTTTTTTTTTTTTTTTTTTTTTTAAATAGAACCCACTTCCTGGAGCCAAAGGTTGATCTTGAGTTTTCTATGCAGATTACTATATCTTATCTAGCTGGCTAGTGATTATATTTCAGGGATGTGGAAGTTGCCAAAATAGAGCAATGGAATATGATGAGAACTTTGCTGGGGGGTGCCAAATCCTTTGATTGAACAGCTAAGTTGCAGTGTGTGTAGGGGCCTGCCATTCCTTGTCTCCCCCTACCCTTCCCTTTGTGGTTCTTCTCCCTCCCTCCCTCCCTCCCTTCCTCTTTCCTCCCTCCTCTCAAGCTCTGGCTTAGATGGAAGGGTATGTGCCTTAATTGCTCTTAGTGAAATTCAGAGTCCAGGCTAGATCAGTTTTTCTTAAGATGTAATTCTTAAGCATTAGAACACCTGGTTGGGGTCTGGAATGTTGATTTTTACAAATGCCAGCTATTTCTATTGTACTTCAGCTTGAGAACCACTGTTGTGGACTTTTGCCTCCTAATAGTGGAAGAGTAGGGGTTTACTAAGGCTGTTTCTCCAGGATTTTGATCTCTGGCGATACCATTTTTTCCTTTTTTGAGCCAGACTTAGACGCAATAATATCTCTACTATTTCCTGTATGAGCTTTTCCCCACAGGTCTCATAGATACCTGCTAACCAGACATGTTCTTTCTTAACTTAGAACATCTCTAGTGCAAGAAGATAGGAGAGTTCTGCCTGAAGAAATTTATCTGTTTCAGAGAACAGCATTCTCTAAGGAATTATAAAGTTTCTTAAGGTTTATAACATACTGGTTGAGTCTAGGTTTAGTTTGGTGGGGCCTGTTACTTACCGTTTCAGGGTGAATTTCACTTCATGGTGAAAAATGAAAAGGTTTATGGAATGGTGTACCTTGTAAGATCTGGGTTTACACATCATATGTCATTATATTAACAACTTGGTAAGGCAGAGATAAAGGTGCAGGTTAAAGAATGTGCTTGCCTTTGCCATGTGCAAGGAGCCCTCTAATAGTTGAAGGAAAATATAGGTGCGGTACAGTCCACAGAGTGGAGGCCACAAGCTCGATAGTGGTCAGAATACAGCACAGCAATCCTAAAGTGCCTTCTGAATCGTGACAGGTGCACAGAAGTACATTATATAGATTAAGTATTGGGTGATGACGCTATTAAGGTTGAGGAGGAAAGCTTTACCCATTTTTTAAGGTCTTGGCAGAGTTTTAAGCTTTACAGTCTGAAGAATGCTGTCCATCAGACTGATTAATCAATTTATGCTAAATAAACTCACGAAGATGTGATTCAAAAGTCAATTTATGGATTTATTGATTTGTGATGTGAAGGTTCACTGCCAGACATACCAGAATGTTTGGGTAGGCCAGGGAGTTCTATATCTTATAGAGGAACTGGGTTTATTATTTTAAGAATCTCAGTTAAGGGAGGTTGCCTGGCACTGAGGGGGTCTGAATAGGCCTTGGGTACCTGCAATTGTTAAGAGTGTGAGGCACCGGGCATGCACCGCCTCGTTTGATCCCCATGCCACCCGGCAACGTCAGTGTCCTATCCCTGTTGGGTAGATGGAGAAACAGGCTTGCAAAGATTCCATAACTTGCTCAGGTTTCCTTCTCTAGCATGGGAGGAACCAGGGTTCTAATTGAGATCTGTTTTGCTGCCTCTAATTAGACTTTGATGTTTGACTGAGCAGGTTAGTGACTCCTTCCCTTAGACAGTGTTAGATGGACTTCTCTCCAAGCTCTTGTTTTTCAGGATTTCTGGTATCTACTAGAAGCTGCAGCTGGTTGTCTTTGTGATTGTAATACATATTTTTTATTTCAACATATTTTTTACAAATTAAAGTATTTTCTGTAGTCCTTTTTGGAAGCACCATAATTTATATCCAGGGGACACTAATTAATTTCTAACGGGTATTTAACTTCAGAACACTGGGTGAACTTGTATCTCTTTAATAGTCTTGTTTCTTGTATGCTGTATTCCTAGTAGTAATCTCACTGAAACAGTCCAACCAACACTATGAAGACATTGGTTTCTCCCTTTTTAATAAAGAATCTCAGTACTGGTCAGTTTTGTACAGGTTTCTAAGTCCTGTGAATACCTGCTTCTAGACACTTCATTATCAGTTTAATTTTCATACATTATTTTCAAACTTCAGGCCCATTAGATAGATGGCTTAGGCTTCTGATACATTCTCTGCCTTAGAAAAATTTTCCTTATTATAAAAGTAACATTCATATTATAAATTTTGGAAAGTTTAACGAAGAAAATATGAATATTTAAATCCCACCACCCAGAGGCAACATCACCACTGTTAATATATCGTGGTTTCTCTGTGCTCATGTTTTGTAACTGAGCATTTCCCCCAGCCTTTAAGTAATTTTATAAAACATGATTTCCAATGGCTATGTAATTTTTAATAATGTACATGTACCATAATTTATTTAACCAATTTCCTCCTATTTTTAGATATGTAAGTTGTTTCCAATTTTTATGATTATTATATCTTCATTCTTAAAAGAGAAAATGTGCCTTGAAGTAGAAAGTCATTATTTTCTTAGCTGAAAAGGTTCATTCAGATCTGAGGAGGCTTTTAGGGAGTGGTGCTGTAGTACAATATATGAAATGCTTACCACAGTTACTTGTTCCCAGAGGGGCTGATATTTAGCCACCCTGGCAGTATACTTTATAATCACCTAATTCCTTATCTGTTTGTGTTATTTAGAAGCAGGCTATGATCCAGGTCCTTTGTGTTTTGTTGCCAGGGCTCCATCTACCCCCCACTCCCCAAAACAGCTGAATTATGCTGCTCCTGAAATAAAGGTAGAGTAGATGGGTAAATCTTCTCCCAGGGGCCACTGCACTTTTCTTTTGCTCTGACTGGAATATAGTAAGACACTTTTATGTGAACACAAAGCCTGCCGTGGCAGCTACGTGAGTGCAGCCTGCAGTATTTACTTGTTTAGGCACCAGTGCTACTCTCTTGTTTCCTTCCACAGTACCATGCACTTGTGTTTGCACAATTACTGTGCAGATTACTAAATTGCATCCTATTGTGATTAATGGAAATCACTCCGAAGGAAATGCATGTAAAGCAATTATATTTAATTAAAACAAAACAGCATTAGTGATCCATAGATATGAAAATCATTATTGCTTGTTGAAAGGAATGCACCATGCCTCCATCTTGAGGAGGATATTGAGATCAGGATGCTGCCAGTTTCTTAGGAAATGAGACAAATGAGGCTTCCCCACAGCCATACTCTTTATCTGTGAAATCTGAGCACTGGCAACATAGTTTTGATCTCAAGAAGAGGTATGGTATTTACAGGGAGTTAAGACTCAAGTCATTGAGGGCTCTCACCCTAAAGTCAGCATCTCAAATACACTTTAAAGCAAGAAGTTGAGAAATGCAGACCCAGGAATGTAATGCTGTCTGTGTTTCATGTCTCCTCTGTTGATCTGCTGCATTTTCTTTGGTTTGGTGTCTTGGGAGCATAGAGCATAGACCATTATGATAGTCCAACCCAGGGGCCGGCTGGATAGCCCAGTGGATAGGGCACCAGCATACCACATGGGAGGCCCCGGGTTCGGTTCCCGGGGACCTCTCCTAGCGGGCAGACCGCCTTGAGAATGGCAAGTCGCCATGGGCGGGCCAGAGCCGCTGTGGGCAGGGCATAAAGCTGCCACGGACAGGGCAAAAGCCGCCACGGGCAGGGCAGGTCGCCCGCGAATGGAGCGCAGCCAGCCGGCTGTGAATGGAAGCAGAAGCCGCCCACAAGCGGGGAAAGCCGCACCTGTGCAGTGACCAGTCTTGGCGCGTCGCCACAGTGGGGGGGAGGGGAGATATGTAATAAAATAAATCTTTAAAAAAAAAAAAAAGATAGTCCAACCCAGAAGTTACTGTAGCTCTTTATATAGTTAACATCTGTATGGTGTAACTTGAAGACACTCTCAGATCCTGTAAATTGTTCACAGGCACAATTTCGCATTCTTCTCTCTGGTTATTGTGTGTCTTTCCTCTGAGTATCAGTGTTTGCTGTGGGTGTTCTCGTTCACTGTCCCCCACCCAAGGACTAGGTCATTGACTACTCTGATTGCCTTCCCTCAGCCCCTGGCAGGCAAGCTGCGGCCGCACTGAAAGCTGTTTGTTTAAGGACCAGCTGCTTATCCGGGAGACTCCATCAGCAGGAGGTGAGAGGGCCCAATACCATAGTAGGCATGTCTTGACTGTGTTTTACTCAGGACCTCTTTCGGATGTCCCCTTTCCCCAGAGACGATCATCTTTACAGAGAAACATGTTTCAGGTAACCCTGCGAGACCAGGGAGGATAGAGAGATAAGAGCTGAGTTCTCAGTCTCTGGCTCACTGTAGGAAGACTGTATGATCCAGGGCTGGTCTTCTGCTCTATTTTACCCCATCTTCCAGCTCCCACTTGATATATCTTCTCCTCACTCCCCTTTTACTGGCTAAGAAGAACTAGCTGTAAGAGCCGGCAGAGGACTTTGGAAGGACACTTCCAGGGTTAGTTGTGTTGGATGCACGAGAAGCACGAGTGGAGATATTTTAATTTGTGCACAGGTGTGTAGCTTGGAGCAACATTGGCTTCTGCTGGTTCGATTCTGATGAAACGGAGAGCAGTGGGTTCCCGTTGAAATGTGCCTGCAACTGCAGAAAGGGAAGGAATGGGTTCAGATGATCATTCAGCAACGCTATGCCATTTGTCTTTCCCTGTGGTTTTGAAGAAGAAATTAGTATCTTGGTCATTTTTGTAAAAGTAATCTTAGTTCATAGACTTCCTGCCACACTTGAGTAACTTTTGGAAAGTGTAATATTTTATCCAAATCCCATTAAATTGTAGGTGCTCTTTCTATATTCTCTTTATTGTCCTTTTGCTGATTAGCAATATATTTATGTGAACCCAGAAGGCTGATTTATTTATTTATTGTCATTTATTACTTTCTTCTCCCTAATGCTAGGTGCTTTCTGAGGCCTAGACAACCCACCTTGATTTCTTTGGTGGTAATCATCTGCCCTACCCAAGCCTGCGTCCTCAGGGACTGCTTTGCGTTTTCCTGGCTTGAATGAAGCCTCTAGCTGTCCCTTCCCCTGAATGGGTGATAATAAGTCCACCCAAAGTACCCACCAAGGGACAGTATGACTCATTTTGGAGTATATAGCAGACCAGTGGAGAAGACTTAGCATCCTCTCACCCAGGTCCCAGGGACAGCTATGGAAGAGGTATAGAAATGAAAACTACAAATACCAAATTGAAATCAGTCCTCTTGCTATGGGAACCTCTTGTCTTAAACCTCTTGGCCATGGTTTATTTGCTGGTACTCCAGAAATTCTTAACCACTTGCTATTGTCTGGGCAAGAAATCGGGCTGTTGCTGATGAGTATGGTCTCTGAGATGTTGCTCTTAAAATCATGGAACCCAGTTCTTAAAATCATGGAGGTAAAAGATTGGTCAGAAGAGAGCCTCTGACATACTTTGTGTGCGTGCACACACACACCCCTACCCCACCCATTTGTCAGCAGAAAGCAGCTATATGTCTTCATGGCAGATTCCCCCTTGGTAAGTCTGTGTTCACGTTTCTCTCTATAATTAAATTTTCGGTATTGCCTGCAAGCACAGGTCTCAGATGTTGTTTTAAAATTTGGAGCAAAACAGGTATCTATAATCTCTTCTGAGGGTAACTGGCGGCGGGTTTGTTTTTCTTTTAATGGACAAATGCCTGACTTTGTTTGTGTGTGTGTGAGGGGTATGGGGGGTGTCTTTCTCTTATTCTCTGAGCAGCTACTGAATGTGAAAGGCTGAACAATAGGACCCACTTTTTTTTTTCTGGCTAGTAGCTTGGTTATTTTTTTTAACATTTATTTTTTATGTGTTGATTTGGAATTATAGAATGAAAAGCACACACAACTTAGAACACAATAAAAGATTAATGAGAAACAAAGTCATGAACTCATCAGTATCTCAACTGCACTAAATTACTGCACCGAACGAATCACAGTAACTCATCTGTGCATCACATACGGAACTGATTGCCTATTTCTGATCTGACTCTGTGGCAACATGGCTCAACCTGCAGAGCAAGACAGAATAAAAGTGTTGTTGATGCTTTTAATGCAAAGATTCTCAACCTTGGCTGCATATCAAAATCACCTAGGGAGCTCCTAAAAAGCGTGTGTAAGCCGGACCCCAGATCTGAATCTGACTGAATGTCCAAGGGAAGATCCCAGATAACTTTTTCA
>PVKH010042559.1:0-10804 GCA_004027955.1 Chaetophractus vellerosus
TGTGTGCTCTTTCCGTGTCTGCTTGTCTTTTCTTCTCGTCTTTCTCTTTTTTAGGAGGCACGAGGAACGGATCCCGTGACCTCCAGTGTGGGAGAGAGGCCCTTAATTGCTTGAGCCACCTCATCTCGCTGGTCGGCTGTGTCTCTCACTGTCTCTCCTCTGCATCTCCCTTTGCTGTGTCATCTTGCTGCACCAGCTCTCCGTGGCGGGGGCCATCAGCTCTCCATGGCATGGCGCGGGCCTGCTTGCCTTTCACCAGGAGGCCCTAGGGATCGATCCCTGGACCTCTGTATGGTAGACAGGAGCCCAATTGCTTGAGCCACATCTGCTTCCCAATGATCCACTACTTTTGTTATTTTCGCTATTAGCATCATTATGATTAGCACTTTACAAATGAAAGGTTTTTCTTTTTATAACTTATTATAATTATGGCATTTGCCTTTAAAGCCAGAGTACTTAAAAGTCAAGAAAACAGTAACCTTCTTAGCTTCTTACCAACAAGACAAGGAGTGTAAAAGACTTGTGATTAAATATGGAGGTTTGAATGCATGCTGATATCTACTTTCTCCTTCAACTCCACTTACAAAGTATATCCACGTGTTTTGATTATGTATCGACTAAGCACCAAGCAGCACACTTATTTACAGAGCTCTATTTTAGTTTCCTAGCACTATACAGTGGGTTGGCTTAACAACAGGACTTTATTTGCTCACTGTTTCACCTCCTGGGTTCAGTGTCTTCTCACTGGCCTGCAATCTTTGGGGTTTCTTGGCTTTTCCATCACATGATAAGGCACATGGTGGCCTTCTCTCCTGTCTCTTCTGTGTTCTTTTGGCTTCCAGCTTCTGGCTGCTCCCCATGGCTTGTCTTCTTGTGCCTAATTTCCTTTGCTTATGAGGACTTCAGCTATCCTCATTCAGTTTGGGCACACCTTAATCAATAAACAGCTTCAAAGGCCCTATTTGCAAATGGATTCACACCCACAGGGCCTTTTGTTACACGCCTTTTGTGGGGTATATACTTTAATTTCCAACAATCCCTCTGGAATAATAGTTTTTATTCCCTTGTACAGGTGAGGAAGCTGAAGCTCAGGGAGATGAATTAAGTTGTCTCTGGGCACATATTGGGGAGATGAGAATCAGGATTCTAACCCAGGTTGTTGGCTCCAGAGTCCTACTGGACACAATATTATTTTGCTTTCCTTGTGCTTTTATAAAGTGCATTTAGGACGTTTTTCTCATTTGATGCTACCTGCATCTGGTGTGATGGATATGGTGGGTATCAGTATTCCTGTTGCTTAGATCAATTCCCTGAATGATGCAGTGATTTGCCCAAGGTCAAACTGCTTATGTGAAGTCTGAGGCTGTTGCATATTTACAACTCCATGAGCACTTACCCTGCTAAATTCTGAAACTGTCAAGACACCAGAATAGATGAAAAATATTGTTGAAAGCTAATAGCATTTCTGCCAATAATGCATGATTCCAAATGCAGCAGAGACTCTCATCCAGCCAGCACTCCTGTATGTTTTAACATAGTCTGGTGTGCTCTTGTACCATTGTATCACAGAATGGCATTTCATATGCCCTCCTGGGAAGACAGAGGAGTGTTCAAATGGCAAAAAGCATCTGGCGGGGATAAAAAGACCAGCTATTAAAAACAGGTGCAGAGATCCCTGGAAATGCTGGTTTCAGGAATTCTGGGGTGCAGATGGTAAAAATTGTGGCACAAATCTTTGCTGGCCTTCTGAAAGAAAGTTACTTTGACCCAGTTGTGTGAACAGCCATACTGGACATGTCGGAAAAAAAGAAAAACAATATTTTGGGGACTATTAAAAACACAGCTTTAATAGTGAAATTAGAAATGCATTAGCTTTGCCGTACAAGCTCTGTGATGGCATCCCTTTTGGGCATCAGAACAGCCTCTCATGTACTTAGGGGTAGAGCATTTGACAGGTTTCTCATTTAACAGGAAGCTCTCAGGGACATTTGATTTAGAGCATTTTGTAGCCACAGATTTGGAAATCTTTTGCAGACTTCACATGCTCAATCATTTATTCATCCTTTCATATGATAAATTTACTTCTATCTTTGTAATTGGGGGGAGTCTGCATTGTTAGTTTGTCAGAACAAGTAAATGCCATTTGACAGAGATGCATCGCTTTGAAACATTCAATATCCCACCTGCTCAGGGTAGCAGGAAACCTGGTCCTTTTCTCTAAGAAGCTCTTCTCATGATGGGTCCAAGAACGCTGGGATGCAAATTCAATCTGAAGGCTCAGTCGTCCAAAGGCCTATTCTCTATTGCACCTGCCACTGATGCCTATGCTTTGCAAAAAGTTGACTCCTGCAAAGTCCAGTCTAGGGATTCAGGGGAGACTAAAGTGTGACATGGCATGGAAGGGATTAGAAGAAAAATCTTTGCTGAATAATAATGCTTAGGTACAGGCGTCCTATGACAAAGTCGACTCTGCAATAGCAGTTTTGATATTCAGATTTTTCTATTAGCTTTTCCTGTTGCTTGAGGGGTATAAATACGTACTAGAAAACATGTTCAGAGGAAGCTCTGGGTTGAACCTTTTGGTGAATCCAGAAACAATTTCTTCTTTTGCCTAATTTAGGGGGCTGTTGTTAAAGTTTTGCAGCCAACAGACCTTGATCAGGTATACCCTATATCTTCCCCCATATTTTTTTTTTTTAGATTTTGTATTGTAGTAACAATAAAAAGTAACAGTAATATAGGTGTTATTTACACCTCTTTTAAGTACACAATTCACTGGTATTAATTACATTCACATTGTGCTACCATTACCCCAACATTTTCATCACCTCAAAAAAAAACTCTGCTCCCATTAAGCAGTAATTCCCTCTTCTCCTCCCCTGCCCTGGCTCCAGAAACCTGTAATCTACTGTCTCTATGAAATTTGCATATTCCAGGGATTTCATATAAATGAGATCATACAATATTTTTCTTTTTATCTGACATTTCATTCTACACGATGACCTCAACTTTCATCCCTGTTGTAGCATGTGTCAGACCTTCATTCCTTTTTATGGCTGAAAAGCATTCCATTGTGTCTATATAATATGTTTTGCTCATCCCTTCATTTGCTGATGGACACTTGGATTGCTTTCATCTTTTTGGCTATTGTGAACAATGATGCCATAAACATTAGTATAGCCTCCACATGTTTATTTTTTATTTTTTTATTTTTAAAGAAATTTTAGAATACATAAATATTAAAAATATAGGGGATTCCCACATGCTCCACCCCCTTCCCCTCCCACACTTTCTATATTAACATCTTTTATTAGTGTGGTACATTTGTTACAATTGATGAACACCTATTGAAACATTGCTGTTAACAATGGTCTATAGTTTACATTATAGTTTACATTCTGCCCTGCATAATTTTATAGGTTATGACAAAATGTATAATGGCCTGTATCCACCATTGCAATGTCATGCAGGGCAAGTCCAATGTCCCAAAAAATCCCCCATGTTACACCTATTCTTCCCTCTCCCACCCCTCAGAACCTCTGGTGGCCACTGCCTTTATATCAATGATACAAGTTCTTCCATTGCTAGAATAATAATAAGTCTATAATAGAATAATTATAAGTGTTCTTTAGTCCATTGTTCATTCCCCAATCTTGAGGATTTTGGGATGGTGATGCCCACTCTGTTTCTAATTGAGAGAGGACTTAGATCCCATGGGGCGGATGGATGGAACTATCTTGTTTGCAGTTACAGATAACTCTCTGTTCCTTGGGATGTACGTTGCCCATCATAATCTTATTAGTTGTCCTGGGTGAGTTCAGTGAACTGGAGAGTCAGTGTTATAACTCGGCTGAGATTCATGTCTCAGCTGGCACATGAACAGATCAAAGATTTAAGTCTCTGGGACGTATATTTAACAAGTATAGTGCTAATTATAGATTCAAATAAAAGGGGCAGAAGAACTATGTGTACTATGTCTAGGGAAACTATAAATGAGTCTGACTTGGGCACACTGGAGAGCATACATTCCAAAGTAAGGCCCACTGACAGGGTGCCAAATTCCTGAGCTTGTCATCCCTGCTTATAGTGTCTAGATGTCTCTTGAGCCCTCAGGAGCCCCACTTTTGGGGCAGTGTCTAATTTGGCAGTTAATGAGATCCTCTTGAGACGTGCTTAAGCGTAACCTCTGGAATGACTTCCCGACTCACTTTGAAATCTCTTAGCCACAAAAACTCATTTGTAGTTAATATTTCCCCCTTTGGGTTAACGTCTTTTTCCAGTCTTACTGCTAGTTGGTGCTTGGTAATAATACTTTGGTGCCAGGGAGACTCATCCCTGGGAGTCCTGTCCCACGCGGCAGAGGAAGGTAGTGTGTTTATATGCCGAGTTTAACCTCCACATGTTTTAATGTTTCAATAACTTTGAACTTGTAGAAAAGAGGTCAAGGTCTTGATACTTAACTTACTAGAAGGTCCCTGTGCTCTTATTCAAAGAGCACAGCCCTCCCCTCCAGCAAACTTCAAGTTCTATATTTCAAGCTACTTAAAACAAAGGTTGGATGAATTCTGTTTCACTTGACACCCATCTACATACACTGTGTGATAGACATTGTGTAAGCACTCAGAGGTCAGCAAACTAAATAAACGTTTATTGAAACACTGTCATGCCCATTCGTTTACTTTTGTGTAGGACTTCTTTAATGCTACAGTGGCAGAGTTGAGTAGTTGTGACAGAGCCCATTTGGCCCACAATACCTAAAATGTTTACTATTTAGCCCTTTACAGGAAATGTTTGTTGACCCTTGTGTTCAGGACTGGGCATTCAGTTATGAAAGTACACAGCTGCTTTCCTCAAGGGAAGACAGTCATAAGAGTTATAATGGAGATGAGTATCCTGTATGCTGGGAATATAGAATAAGGAGACATAGCTCTGCCTGAGGGACCTGGAGAAAGTTCCCCAAGGAGGTAACATTTAACCTGGGTCTTGAATTGACACAGCTTTCAATATGAATGATCATAGTTTCCTGGGGGAAACTCGGGGTAGCTGGGATGTTAGTGGAGAGGGCAATGAGTCTGGAATGCAAGCCTCAAGTCCTCAATACATGTGGTCTAGGACGAGAGAGTGAGGCCTTGCAAGCCACACCTTGACTTTTGGGCTAGCAGAGGAGGGATTTCAGCATAGAAGTGACATGATCAGGTCTGTGCTTTAGAGAGATTGCAACTTCCGTTGGGTTGGAAGTAAGCAAGACAAGAGCCAGGGGGATATTAAGGGGCCTACATAAAACTTACACATCACCTCGTGTCTAGCTAGCTGCAGCACAGTTTCTTCCTTCAAATAAGTTGTCTATTTCTCACCAGCCATTATACTGAGACGCTATTCTGGCTGTAAATACTCCCATAGCAGATTTTTTTTTTTTGCATCCAAAGCCTGAGATCTCAAGCACAAGTCTAATGGACCTTTCTATGGAGCTAAAATCCCACCAAAAAGGCATCCTTCTCCATGAAACTGTCTCCTACCTTCCCAAGGCATATTGCATAAATTCATGCTATTTATTTGTTTCATTTTTCTTTAATTATAATCACATACACGTTTCCTGCCATAATGCCAGCCATGTAGTTAGTGCTCATTTCATATTGGATGGATGGAAAAATGGCAGCATGTGACTCAACACTACCTTGGTGGGCTGGGGAGCCAAAGAGGGTTGATGGGCAGGTTGGGAGGCACTGGCATGTGTGCTGGCCCAGCAAAGGAGAGTAAAAAGAAGTTTGGAAATCACCCCATTCTTAATTCTTTCCATGGAGTCCCTCCAACAAAAACAACAGAAAAAGAAAAAAGAAAAAAAGAAAAGAGAAAGAGAAGCACTAAGGAAATTCAGCTTACATCATGTGAATCATTAAAAATCATTTTCAATCTGGCTCAATATGGCTGAAGGACTTAGATTAGATTCTGCTTCCCCCCCCCTTTTGTTCTTGTTGAAAATCTGCATACTGTTTTTCCTGTTGCCACCACAGTTCTCATGTTCACGTGCAGGGATATCTGCATGGTATACAATTGCTTTGAAGTTGTGATTGGATGGATGTGATCTGAAGTTTGTGTAACTGGAGGGTATGGGTTCAAGTATCTGGTTTAGCTTCAGCTAGCACATACCAATGTGGTCATATGGCAGGTAAAAGTTGATGCTTTCATTAACCGCTTCCAAGGTCAAGTGTTCCCCTAGTCAACCTGGCTCACTTTCTGTTCTTCCCTGGGAGATTCTGGATATTCTTACATTATGTCATTAAAGGGTTAATGCCTGACACAGAAAGGATACCCTGAATCCTGCTCTAACGATTTATCTGAAGAATTGGTTTCTGAGCCACTCTGTACACCCTTAAAGATCTGGCTCCTGGGTACTCCCAGAAGTGCTACCCAGGACACTGTCTTCACCCTCTACCCAGCCTTAGACTCAGCTTTTGCATTGGTACCACTATGGGGACTCCCTGGGTGCCTGCGAGCTTGGAGTACTGCCAGCTGGCTTGCCCAGTTCCTGTCCCTGGCTCTGTTATTTTACTTCCTGCATGCAGAGCAGGCTCGCATCTTTGTGGAGGAGGTAGAACTCCTGCTGTGGTGCTGACACTATCTGTGCCAGACCCTAGATGAAACTGTGGTCCCGTGAAGCCAGAGAGTGCCCTACCTTGGAGTCATCCCTGTGTTTTTTCTTATAAATATTGCAATATTTGTGGGATTTTAGATTTGAGAGTATGAAAAGACAGGGAGAATGGGGGAAGGAGGTGGCAGAAATGATGGATATTGTGGTAACGACCAGATCCTGAAGTCTTCACTACACATTGTGCCCTCCTGAGATAAGAAGGAGGCTGCAGGAATGACCAGGGCACATAAGGGATGAATTGCATCTTCACTTACAAGACAGACCTTTGAAAATCCACTGATCACCGACCCATCCGGAACACAAACAGCATTCATTTTATTAATAAAAGTGAGAGCTAATGTTTACATGGGGCTTCTATGCTGGGCACCATGTGTAATAACTTATTTGAGTGCTGTATTAACCATCACAATCCCCATTTCATGGATGAAGCAACTGAGGTTATTTAAAACAAGTGTAATATAGTCAGGATTCACATACAGACTGCCCCGAGTCTCCAGTGCTGGAAAGCTAGACCTAATTAACTATGGCATGCCAACGAATGATTTCTGTGACTTAGTTGATTATAGAGATATTGAATATATAGAATATTTAGATATTATTATAAGGAATAGAAAAAATTTGAAGGCATTGCTCTTAGGTCAGCAGAACCTTAAGAGAGGAGTCAGTACCATAAAGAACATTGCTGATGGTAAGAACAGTTAAGTCTTGTTAAGACCAGGTATGACCTAGTGAACATCAATTTAGAAGAACTTCATTGTAGTTTTCTGTCAAATCATGGCTCAGACAGGAGCTAAAGGTAAGATAGTGAAAGACTCCCCAAGCCAAAGATGATACCAGGAATTCTTAATATTTGTGGAAATTATTAGAATGGCTAGATGAACAACTCATGTTAAATTTATGTCATTTGTAACCAGTTCTATAAATCTATATCAATTAGTCTACTTAGAGACAAAATAGGAAGAGAGGTTTTAATTTCTGATTTATGTATTGATTTATATATTAATTTATATATAATTTGTTAAATATTTTAAATATAATTTCTGATGATATAGTTACATAGTGAATAAATCAAATAGGGAGACTAATGGATATGAAAAAAACATAAACTGTGACATGTTCATAAATTGTAATGGAAGGAATTAATATACTTTACACTTGCACATATATTTTTTAAAAGTAAGACTAAAAATGGTTTGGAAATATGCTCTTGATTTAACCCTGGGGCTGAGAATCAATATGTTCCATTAAAAGCACCAAATCTTTGTCATAACTCAAATGTGTATAGAAATACACTTCAATTAAGGAAGTATGGCACAATGACAATAGAGTGTCATTTGAAGTCACACAGATTTGGGATTTATCTGCTTCAACCTTATGATCTATGCATACTTTGGCAACTTACATAAGCTTTATGGGTCCTGGTTTTCATTCTTGTAAAATGTAGTGAAGACTGTATAACTTGACGTGGCCTCTATATCCTTGCCCTCAATATATTATTTACACCTATCTACCTACCTACCTACCTACCTACCTACCTACTTACCTATCTATCAAACATTTATTTATTTTCAACTTCTAATTCTCCTCTAACCTCTCAAGAATTTGGACTCTGGTTGTTTAAATTTCAATTATTAACCTAAATGCAGGGGACTCTTATTTTTAAATAACTCATTTTTTAAATTATAAAAGCAATATATAGTCATGCAGAAAACTTTGAAAGCTCAGAGATGCAAAAAAGAACAGGAATATAAAAACATTCATAATACTATCATCCTTGCAGATAAAGACTGTTAATTTTCCCAGTTTTTAAATAAACATATTTTAAAAAAGAATTTATGCCACATTTACTGTTTTTTAACCTGTTTTTATTTACTGAATATATAGCGAACATTTTTTCCATGTCATTAAAACTTCTACATCATTATAAATGGCTGTATGCTCTGTGAATATAAAAAGCTGAGCACTTAGTTTTCAAAACTAATCCCCAATTTCTTTTGGCTTTGCTTTTTTGGAAGGTGGGTAGGTAGAAGAGGGTATGGATTATTTTTGAGGTATGTGTTTCATGTGTTTTCCCTAATGATGGTTCAGTGCTTTGAAAGATGTGACTCAATCCATACCTTATGCATGACAATAAAAGGATTTAGTACGATAACCCTCTCTGGGAATTCATTGCCTGCCAAGACCTAGAGCAGGAAGAATTACTGATGTGAGAGAGTTTGCTATCAACAGGAGTCACATGAAAGGCTTAGAGTTAGTCTATCATTCAGTGGCTCTCCCCAGGAATGCCTGCCTTCTACTCTACATCAACCACCTCTGGTAGCCTAAAATATGCAAACCAGCAAGTGACAAATGCTTTTTAGAAAGGTACAATTGCATTCAAATTGAAAATGGAGGAAGTTGATCAAAGAATAAAGAAAGAGTGGCATTAAAACTTAATCATCCCAGAGCCATAAAGTCAGCTTAAGCCCTTTGCAATAAAAAATTAAATGAAGAAGAAGTTAATGTTATAAGCAGAGATTTAAATTTTCCAAGGGAGAACTTGATAGCTGCAGTAGATCAGGGAGCTAGCAAGATTTACAGAGGAAACCCAGGTGTTTCATCCCACTAGAGGCTGCAGAAAGCATAAAAAGTCATCAAATAAAACATCATTTATATTATTTAGCATCATTGTGCAAACCTGGGTTGTAAAAGGAAATGACACTTTTGACCGACTGAGAATACTGTCCTATTCAGAACAGATTGAAATGGCAAAAGGAGGAGGAATGCTGAAATAACACATCGCTGCAGAGAGAAGCTTAGTGGGCATATTACAGAAATATATAATATTAGGAGGCTGTACAACTCCAAGTAATAATATTTACCTGCCTTTCTAGTTCAGATTCTGAAGACTAAACCAATATCTGGATTATGTATCCATTGGTAGGTTAAAGAATGATCTGGTGTTTGGACCCCAAAGGAGAGTTGAAACAAATTTATTACACTTTCTTAGTAAAGTTGGCACATATTTTGGGAATTTCCTAACAAATTCTTAAACTTTGGGCTTGAAATGATACCGGTATAAAGACATTATACCATGGTAGTTAAAGGAAATGATTTTGGCAGCAGAGATTCCTTGGGTGAGTCACTTAGGTTCTTTGAGCCTTAGTTTCCTCATCTGTGGTTCTGAGGATTAAATGAGATATTAGATGTGAAGCATTTACCATAGATGAGGGCACATAGAAAATCTTCCATAAGTGGTAGCTTCTATTCTTTTGCCTAGATGATCACGCAGAGGCCAGATAAATGTGTGGGACGTAGTTGAAGCCAACCTGGCTGGACTGTTACACCACAGCTTCTATCTTATGGAATTTAGGTGTTTTGTTCTCTTCTTGTAGACCCCCAGAGATTTTAAGGATCTTTCCACTGGCATTTTGGAGAGACATCGGCTCTAGCTGCTTATTGCCCAGTACATAGTGTTTCTTGGTATGCAAAAGGACTTCAGGACTTTCTCACTTGTCTCTTTAGATCCTGGCCAGCTTTAGGGGGAGAAAGTATTCACCAGGATGCTCTGATCAGGGCCTCCCTCTAGCACAATTTCCCTGAGTTTACCCGCAGAAATCTCTTATTAATGTTTAGCAATGCTAGGAGGCAATGTCCCAGCTGTTGAGAGGAATTAACACTTATTTAGCTATTTTTTAATGCTCATTAAAAGTTTATGGCACTCTTGTTTATGTACTGATCCTGTTTCTGTGCTGCACTGTCAGTCTTCAGTTAAAGGAAGCAGCTGCGATGTTGAAGGATGTGGATTTTCCAATTATTAGTGTGTCAAATGAGAAAAATAAAAATAATATTTCGCAATGATTATATTCATGTCATTCCCAGTTCTTTCAAATGAATCAAGAGTAATTGCTTTACTATAGGAAGCTGGCCCTTTGCAAATTTGTAAGACTCTTCCCCTGACTACATTCTTTCTTCAGTCCTTATGAAATTAATGTCACTACCATTCATTCAGTTATCCCAGCCAGAAACCTCAGTGTCATTCTGCACTCCTTCTACAGACAAGTGGTCAGCAAATCTTATCAATTTTAGCTCCTGACATATGTCTATCTTTCATTACTGCTCCACTGCCTTCGTTCACACTTGTGGCCTCTCTTGGTGCACTTTTACAGCTTCCAT
>PVKH010042560.1:0-10810 GCA_004027955.1 Chaetophractus vellerosus
AAAAAAAAAACTACAATGAGATATCATTTCACACCTATTAGACAGGCTGCTACTAAAATGTCAAAAAGCTGTAAATGCTGGAGAGGATGTGGAGAGATAGGAACGCTTATTCACTGTTGGTGGGAATGTAGAATGGTACAGCCACTGTGGAGGACTGTTTAGCAGTTCCTAAAGAAGTTGAATACAGACTTGCTATGGGACCTGGCAATACCACTGCTAGGTATATATCCAGAAGAACTGAGAGCAGAAACATGAACATGCATCTGCACACAGATGTGCACTCTGGCATTATTCACAACTGCCAAAAGTTGGAAACAACCCAGGTGTCCATCAACTGATGAACAGATAAACAAATTATGGTATATACACATGGAGTATTATGCAGGGGTAAGAAGTCATGAAGCATATGACAACATGGATGAACCTGGAGGACATTTTGTTGAGTGAAGCAAGCCAGACACAAAAGGACAAATGCTGTATGATTGCTGTATTATGAACTAAATATATTGTATAAATTCACGGAGTTAATAATTAGAATATAGGTCACCAGAAAATAGAAGGAGGGTAGAGAATGGAAAGCTGAGGTTTAATCTGTGCAGAATTGGTACCAAAAAAAAAAAAAAAAAAAAAAAAAGGTTGTTTGTAAATCTTTGGAAACTAATAGAAATGGTGAAAGCATATCATGGTGTTTGTAACTAACAGTACTATTGTATGGGTTTGACAGTGGTTGAAAGGGAAAGTCTAAGGCCATGCATATTACTAGAAGGAAAGCTAAAAACTGTAACATGGGACTGTATGAAAGAGTAAAATCTCATGTAAAACAAACAAAATCAAGCTTCATGCCAATAAAGGTAATCGAATAAAAGCACTACCTAATTTTGTGTCTGATTTTCTTTGGGACTAACCATAGATTTTCAGAGCTGTGCAATTTTTTTTTAATCAGATGTCACAATGACAAAATCCATTTCAACATTTTTGGGAAAAGTAATTCTTTTTAATAGTATATCATCTAAGAAAGCTACTTTGATTCCACATCCTCTAAATAGGCCATATTCCAATTTTCCCAATTGTCTCCCAAATTTGTAGTTTAAATGGATATGGATATGGATATATATATAATCAAAGTGCATGTCTCTTTAGTCTCCTATAATTTAGAATGGTCCTGCCACCATTTTTTGTCTTTTATAACATTGACACTATTGATGAGCCCAAGACAGTTGTCTTATAGAATGTACTACATTCTGTATTTGAATTATTCACACTTAATGATTAGCTTAAACAGTTTTAGCAGAAATACTACATAGATGACCTTTTACATGTCCAATTGCATCACTTCAGAAGACACATGTCCGTTTGTCTCATTACAGGTAATGCTAAATTTGATCACCTGGCTAAGGGTGTGATGGCCAGACCTCTCCACTATAAAGGTGGATTTTTCTCTTTCCAATTAATAAATAATTGGTGAGGTGACATCGTGAGAACATGTGAATATCTTATTCATTCAATGGTTTTAACATTCACCGGTTTCAGTACCTGATGCTAATCCTTGCTGGAATCAATTAGTGCAAATTATTGATTTTCTAATTTTATCATTCATTCTACATTTTAACTGCCATATATAAAGAAGAGGTTTACATTTTTCCCCTTCCTCTTTTTTTCTCTTTGTTTTGGGATGGAATTTTTGTTGGTTTGTTTTGCTTTATTTTAGTATCATTATAGACTTACAAATTCTTTTTTTCATTCAATGTGTTGGTTTTATGATCAAATTCTCCCAAATTTTACCAGTGGGAACCCTTTAAGTGGAATCTTGTGTCTTTCTGACATTTCCCCATCAGTATTTGAGCACTTTCTTGATTTCGGACCCAACAGGATTCCAGGATTTTTCTGCCCCACGTTCTGGATCAGAATTTCTCTAATGAGCACTGATTCCTTTTGGTGGGAAACAGTGTTTGGAAACCAAACTCTGGGCACTGAGTATATTCATTCTTACTGAGGCATCATCACTTCTAAGCCCTTTCTGTAGACAGAGATAGAAAACACATTTTTTTTATATCTATGAGTTCATTCTGATATCTCTAATTCAAATTCAATACCATACACACAGTGTACTTCCCAAATATTCCCCATTCTATGTTTATGTCTCCTGAGAACCTTGGTTCCCCAAATCCAATATAAGTACTCATTTACTCTATCCTGTAATACATACAAAATAATTTCAGAATTACAAATAACACTACCAACAACAAATTCACAAAATACAGTTTTCTTTTGCAGTTTTTTGTCTTTAGAATATTTTCCTTTAAGTTTGTACAGTCAGATTAATATGTTTAAAAGTTACTTAATATAAAGCTCCAGTTACCAAAACAGTGTAGTGCTTGCATAAGAACAGACTAACTGAATAGAATTGAGAGTCCAGAAATAAACCCACACATCGATGGCCAACTGATTTTCAACAATGGTACCAAGTCCATCCAATAAGGAAAGAACAGTATCTTGGACAAATGGTGCCAGAAATCTGGATGTCAACAAACAAAAAATGAAGATGAACCCCTACCTCATACCACATAGAAAAATTAATTCCAAATGGATCAAGGAGCTAAATATAAAACCTAAACCATAAAACTTTAGAAGAAAACATAGGGGAAAATATTCATGACCTTGGATTTGACAATGAATTCTTAGATATGAAAATAAAAACAAAGGCAACAAAAGAAAAAATAGGCAAACTGGACTTCATCAAAATTAAAAACTTTTAAACATCAAAGAACATTACCAAGAAAGTGAAAAGACAACCTACAAAATGGGAGAAAATAGTTGCAAGCCATATGTCAGATAAGGACTTAATAACCAGAATTTATAAAGAACTCCTATATTCAATAATAAGACAAACAACCCAATTAAAAATGGGCAAAAGACTTGAATAGACATTTCTCCAAAGAAGGTATGCAAATGGTCAATAAGCACATACAAAGATACTCAACATCATTAGTCATTAGGGAAATAAAAGCCAAAAGCACAATGAGATACAACTTAACACCCAGTAAACTGGCTATTATTTAAAAAATGGAAAACAACAAGTGTTGTCAAGGATGTTGAGAAACTGGAACCTGTGTACACTGTTAGTGGATGTGTAGATGCACGTAGAAAACATGGTGCAGCTGCTGTAGAAAACAATTCGGTGATTCTTCAAAAATGTTAAGCATATGATATGACCCAACAATTACACTCATAGATATATATATCCAAAAGAAGTGATGACAGGGACTCAAATATACACTTGTACACTAATGTCCATAGCAGTATTAGTCACAAGAGCGAAAAAGTGTAAACAACCATAGTATTCATTGATAGATGAAGGGATAAACTAAATGCTGTATATACATACATTGGAATATTATTCAGCAGTAAACAGGAATGAAGTTTTGACACAATACAACATGGATGAACCTTGAAAACATTATGTTAAGTGACATAAGCCAGACACAAAAGGACAAATATTGTATGATTCAATTTTTATGAAATATCTAGAATAAACAGATTCAGGGGACAAAAAGTAGATTATAGGTTACTGGGGGATGGGGTGGTGGAGAGAATGGAGAGTTATTGCTTAATAAGTGGAGTTTCTCTTTGGAGTGATGAAATGTTTCGGCAATGGATGGTGGTAATGGTAGCATAACATTGTGAATGTAATTAGTACCACTGACTTGTACATTTAAAAAATGGTTAAAATGGGAAATATTGTGTTATATATATGTTGCCACAGTAATTTTTTTAAGTTACTTAAATTAATTTTTTGGTGATTATGTTATAAACTTGTTAGGTTCATTTGCTACTATTTGCATTAAATTTTAGGGTTTACTTTTAAAATCATTTTTTATTTAACTTTATTTTCAATATGTAGAACATATAAATAGTTCAAAAGTCACAACTATTAAAAAGGTATCCTCAGAGAAGTCTTACTCCAATTCCTATTCCTTCCATACTGCTCACCACCAGCCTCTGTAGATAACTATTTCTACTGGTCTCAAGTTTAATCCTTCCTCTGTTTCTCTCATCAAAGACAGGCTGTTTTTTTCTTATTTTCCTTTCTTTTTTTACTAAAAAGGGACCATACGTAAAAACTATACATTTTGTATCTTGAAATCATTCCATATAGGTTTATAGAGATCATCCTCATTCAATTTATTCAAATGAATCTCAATTAGTAAATACTAGATTGAATAAATCAGTCCCCTATGGACAGATATTTAGGTTACTTCAAATATTATGCTATTATAAATAATGTTACAGTAAAAAACTTTGAGCAAATGTTATTCCATATTTGTAAAGGTAAATCATCAGAATAAATCTTAGAAGTTGGACTGGTAGGTCCAAGGGTAAATGCAGATACAGTTTTGTTCGATAATGTCAAATTTTCATAAAGTTCATACCATTTCACATTCCCATCAACAGTGCATGAGAGTTCCTGTTTATTCGCAGGCTTGCCAAATTCCTAAGCTTATGAACTTTTGCAAGTGGAAAGATATAAATGGTCACTCAGTGTAGTTTAATTTGCATATCTCATTATTAATGAAGTCAAACATCTTTTTATATGTTATCATTTGATCTTTTTTTGGTGAACTGTTTATGTCTTTTGCTCAATTTTTAAATCATAATTTAAATATTTTCTTCCAATGGAAAAATTAATTCAATAATGTTACAGTAATATCTTCACAGTTTTAAAAAATAAAGAATAAAACCTAAAAAATGGAATCAGCAATGGAAGAACAATGTAAGAATTAATTGCGGGTGCAGATGTAGCTCAAGTGATTGAGTGCCTGCTTCCCAAGTACAAGGTCCTGGGGTTTGATCCCCAGTATTTCCCAAAAAAAAGAAAAGAAAAAGAAAAAGAAAAAGAATTAACTGAAAAGAATACAAAAATTGCTTAAAACCATAGTCATATTCTATACTGTGTTCCAAACACTCCATTAAAAGTGGCAGTTATACCAAGTGAGAAGAATGTTAAGAAAAACACATTCAAGTTACAATTTTATAATGCCAACGAGCATAAATGGTTATTTTCACAAATAAGCCACTGAGGAAGGTCAAAGTTTGGGAAACACTTGATTCAGAAACATTTCATTGTCATGGTTTCATTATACTTACCTCACAAGTACAAGTAATCCTTCGAGGATGAGGGGCTTCCTGTTGCAGCTGATATACTAGAAGGTAGAAAGTAACAGATGTCAGTTTCTCTTATGCAGAACTTCTTAATATATTAGGAAAATGGCTTCTTTTTATGCTCACAAGAAAACTGTAATACAGTGTTATTTACGATTAAATTAAAACTTGTTATGAACAAAGCAGAGAAAGTAAATCAAACTAAATTTAGGGAAAACCCAAGAGCATGTACAAATAAAAAAAGCATAATCCACACAAGTGTCTTTTTACCTTATAACAAATCATGGCTGGATATTTCGTTCTGTTCGTCATACTCTGGCCATTTATTTTCCCCAATTTTTTGTGGATGTACTACTAGAAAGTATATCTCTGATGTAAACCAATACAGGTTACACATTTTTAGAGCACATTATTAAGTGTCAAACTTGAAACCAAAATTAGGATTTTTAAGCTAGAAGCAACAGATATACCTCTTCTCCCCTATTTATATTACAAACATCTATCTTTGAAGACAATTCCCTCTAAAAACAAAATTCCGAGCCAAAAGTTACCACCATCTATTCAAATAGGCATTAGAAGGAAATTCAGCAAAAGACAGAATTCAAGTACTGAAATAGCTTGCCCACGGAGTAGATAATTTTCAGGGTGTTTGAAAATGGGTCAGTGAAGAATACACCATTACTATTACCTCCTTCTATCTTCACTTCAGGCTTTATGATTTGGAGTGAAAAAAGAATAGATGTGCAGTTGTCAGAGAAAGTGTCTGCCTAAGTTTATCTCTTGGTGAGAAATATTTTCTATTTTTGCATAAATAATCACATACACTCTAACTGAATTTAAGTTAATGCTGTGTTAAATACTTAAGACATTTGTCAACATAACAGCCAACTACCCAGCCACATGGATTCTTCAGGTAACTGAATGACTACTCAGATTTTGACTAGATATCATAGACTCTATCACTAACCATATTCATTCATACTAATCATTAGACCATATATAGATTAGAATATATACATATATTCATTATGATAATACATTGTTAAGAATTTGAATTCTGGGGGCCGGCTGTAGCCCAGTGGATAGGGCGCCGGTAGACCAAATGGGAGGCCCTGGGTTCGGTTCCCGGGGACCTCTCCAGGCAGGCAGACCGCCTTGAGGGGGCAAGCCGCCGTGGGCAGGGCAAAAAAAAAGCCACATGGGCAGGGCAAAGCCGCCACGGGCAGGGTAAGTCACCCGCGAACGGAACAGAGCTGCCCGCGGAACGGAACAGAGCCGCCCGCAAAAAATGGAGCTGAGCTGCCTGCGAAACGGAACAGAGGCGCCCATGAGCAGGGCAAGCCGCTTATGCGGTGGGCCGCCTCAGCGCGTTGCGGAGGGAGACAAAAAAAGCAGACATAGAAGAACACAAAAAAATGAACACACAGCAAGAGCAAGCAGAAAGGGGGGGATATGTAACAAAAAAAAAAATAATAAAATAACTTGAATTCTGAAACCAGACAATCTGTAGTTTAAACACTGGGGCTCTATCACTAACACGATATAAGTTACAGTGCCTTGGTTTTCTTTCTCTGTAAGATAGGGTAATAGTTTTTACTTCACAGATTATTTTAAGCATTAAATAATTTACTGTATATAAAAGAAAAACTAGTCTCTGGCATATAGTAAGCACTCAACAAAGATTAGCTATTATTATATGTGGGTAATTGATATTAATACATAAAATTATTCATAATAGAATTTGTTTACTAGACTACATCTTGAGTTCATCACCAAAACATACCAGGGTAATGCTATATTTTAAAAGGTACTGAGAAGATAAAGCTTTCCTGTTTAAAAATTTAAAAAAAACAAACAAAGCACTCGCTCAGGTTCCTGATTTTTGAAATTCCGCTGATAGAAATGAATTCCTTTGCCTTTTTCTCCTGGTTTCAAATATCCCTAAGAGAGGTGATGCATTAAAATAGTTTTAAATACACATATTTCATTGAGAGTTTATCAAAAATATTTCTGTGAATATATTTTTACAGATTAAAGAGAAGATGAAAAGATATGTATGGAGTAACTGAGATGCAGAAGGGAAGAAATAAAACACTGAAACCAAATTTGTCTGGCCTTAAAAGTGAAAGTTCACATCCATCCCCCAAAGACACTTGTAACTCTCTATCCTCCTTAATACAACCAAAGCATGATTTGCAAGAAGGGAGGATTCTTTAGGCCTCTTCTTCTATAACTACATTGTGGTGGCCTGGAATCAAACCCGCAACATATCTGAGATATGCCTGTATTAGATGTAAAAATTCACAATTCTGCTTTCATCAGTAATTCTAAAAGATGAGTTTTCCTTTGTCAACATGAAAAGTGCTCTGGAAAGTACTTTCACCTATGGAAACCCAATTATGAAAACCAATGGTAGTCAAGGAGGACATTAAAAGTTCACAGAGAAATTAAATGTTGATTTGTATTTAACACATAAATACTGCAGTATCTGGTTATCCTTAATAATGCTTTTACCTATTCACTAAGCAAACATTAAGATATGTTAGTATGAAAAAAAGGGATAATAATATCTTCACCTGAGAACTGGGTCACATTTCACCATTTGTTTTAGCCAAGAGTTTCAAAGGGTATAATTTTGTCTCACTGATAGAAATTTTTTAGACAAATACCTCCCAACTGGCTACCAATGATTAGTCTATCTTTAATAAAAAATATATTAAGATGCGCTTTTGGATACTGGATAACTGAATGTAATAAATGTGGATTTAGAGAACACCTATGAAAAGGATCATTTTAAAAGTATACGCAGTAGTAAAATCTAACTAATTTAGACCTTCTCCCTCAATTTAGAATTTCTGGTAATTTGAATTGGAACTCAGATGAAATTTAAATTGACATGACCATTAAATGATTTGCTAAAAATAAATGGCTAAATTCAAGATAAAGGATATATGATTTAAAGTATTTAACTTTTTTTTTTTCAATCAGCTTAGAAGAACCAATGCTTCAGTACTTACTAATGAAGTCGAAGTATTATGAGTTGATAACAAAATAATAATAATAAATTAAAAAAAAGAGTTGATACATGGCTAAGATCGTTCAGAGATCACAAATTGGTAGCTTGAGGTCAAAAGTGGCTCATTTGATAGGCAGGAGATTTAAAAGTTGATTCTAATAATTTCCTCTGCTTCTACTATTAAAATGATGGTGGGAGTCAAGGTATTGAAGTGATTAACATAAACTATAAAACTCAGGAATACAACTGACACCAGAAAAAGAAATGTGCAAGACATCTGAAGACACAGGACAAACTGCTTATATTACATTTCTAATCAGTGTCTTTCGGGGGTTGGGGGGGATCACCACTATGATTCAATAACAGTCTGAGGCTTTATAAGCACTCTTACATAAAAAATGTGCAGAGCTCAGGTCAGAGCAAAGGGAACAAAGTTGAACTGAAAACCAGTAAATACAGAGGAGAATTTCAAAGAGGACTCCAACCAATGAGATTATGAGTCAAAAATCTTTAGGAGGTAAAGTCTATTAGTCATTTTTAGACATCCTTAGAACTATACTCTCCATAAGAAAAAGGCATCAGCAGGGGTAAAAAACATCTATAACAATATTTCTAGAGTCTGTTCATATTTTACTTACTATAATTAGCCCAATATGGCAACCTACTGAAATAAAACTATCTGATGTTTTAGGAACATAAAACCAATGAACATCTGAACTACTTCTCCTTCCATCAATGAATTTCAGTAACTTAAAAACATCAAAATTTAGAATAACTCTCAACATCTACAAAGATTTTAATAATCTATTCTTCAGGCTGCTTTTTGGACTCTACAGACAACAAACAAAAACTTACAGTACTGCTTTTTGCAATAGTGCATTCATGGACTTTTATAAAACTACTTTGATTATATTAACCCTATTCAACTTTTAAAAAATCTGAAATATCTTTTACTTGATGAAACAATGTTCTCTAGGAAACATGGAAGGAAAAATAAAAGACTAAGAAAGCTGATTTTTAGAAGGAATATTTTACTCTAATGCAAAGTTTAAAAAGTGATATAAAAATCCAAAGACACTTATATTTTAGGAAAACAATTCCTAAAAAAAGAACACTTTTCTTTTGTCTCATTTCGTCTCATCTTTCTATCATGATAGCCTCCTGACTTACCATCATGTACTTATTCCTTTTTCATACAAAGAATCGTGATCTGAAAATAATTAGGCTGCTTGAAATTTTAATTAGTTTCTCCTTACATTAGTTTTATCAGTCATTTTCAACAAGTGGTGTCCAGCTCCATTATAAAGAATTCCATGCAAACACAGGTGGATGAGCTGAATGCAAACTATATATAAACATTGTGGAAATACCCATTTCAATAAAGTTAATTCTCTTTTGCCACACCTAATTAAATTTTCAATAATGGGTACAAAATGGAATAAATCTTGTTTTAGCCCTTTATATCTAATGTTCCTAATATTTTATATAACTTATAAAGCACTATAACCCACCCAATTTAAAATTATTTGTATACTTACAGTAAGATTTCCAAACAGGAGGTCTATATTCATCTGTATCTGAAAGAATAAACATCAAGTTAACATTACTAAAAATTTATCATTTCATCATTTCAGAGTTTTATAGCCTTGGTCCTTACATTATTGGGGAACAGTTTTACAAAGACGTTCAAAGAAAGTCATTTGTGTTTATTCTACTGCTTCTCACATAAAAATATCAAGGTTAATTTTTATTGTTGGCTCTCTTACAGTCACTGAGGTCATATTCAATAAAGTCTTTGTTTCTTGGGATTGAATTCTCTGCTTTATTTCACTGAAAGCTCTCTGAAGTCTCTGGATTTCTTTTTCAGTCAAATTGACCAGATAATGATTTTAATTCCCAGAGATGTGGCGATTACTACATTTCCCCATTACATTTGGGAATGTACAGTGTAACTGGTTTTACGGACATCGGGAGAGAAGACAAGCAAGAGACAGGCCTTAGTCCCCATACATCCTGAACAATCAAAGCCAGGAAATGAGAAATACTTCAACAAAAGAGAGTGCACTTAGGGAACCACACAGAGCATGAGGTGAACATCTGCTTTTCAAGTCCATTTCCCCACACCCTGCTCAAGTGAGGATGGAGACAACAATGTGAAGAGGCAAGGGAAAAGTGAAGAAAATACAAACACCTGAGGGTGATGTGGGGCTTAGAGAAAGTAGAGGGGCCAGTGTGGCCTGACTTCCAATCAGGAAAACATCGTTGAGGAATGTTGTCAGCCAAAAACTCTGCCTGCAAGGCTATGTGGCCAAACCAGCAGACAGAGCAGAGGGTATGGGGAGGTGTGGCCAGCGAAATCACGGGGCTCTGCTGGCCTCCAAGGTGAACCCTTAGGGATTTGTTCCTACAAACCTTGATCTCAAAGGAGGCAAAAAAATTCCTGGAAAGTTCATTGAGAAGGCTGAATATGAAGCTCAAGGAAAAATGGTCACAGACTCAAAACATTCAACCTAATCTTAAAAAGACAATCTCACACTTCATTTATGATGTTTTCAAATAAACCACACAAATTGAGTCAGAGTGCTACAGCAAGACTATTAATGATTGGCATTAAAACATAAAAGGGACTCTCAG
>PVKH010042561.1:0-10808 GCA_004027955.1 Chaetophractus vellerosus
GAAACATTACAGTTTAGAGCCATAATCATAAGAAATCTCAGTAAGATGACCAGGGGTTGCTTTACTATTGCTAGCAAATGCTTTGCTTTTGTTATGTTTTATATTTTCAGACAGAGAAAATGGCATGTGTGACCAGGGAGATACTCTTTTTCCCCCTTCATTTAGAAAGGTAATCAGAAATAAATTCATTCTAAAAGCTTTTTCCGGTCTCCCAAACTTTTATTATAAAAATTGTAATTAATCAATATATACATAAGTTCAAGCCTCCCCTAAACCAGTATAGTGACAGTAAATAAATGTTGGTTTCTATTTTACCTTGGAAGAGCGGTGATTTTCCCCCATTTCTCCACACAGAATCTTCTTGGACCATTGCTCCCTCGGAGAGAAGCAAATCCTTCGTAGGGAATGCTGGATGTGCCTGTGACAAACTATCAACCCAAGAAAACGCAAGTCAGAGACCTGTAGCCAGGAGAGGCCTCGCATCGTTCATGTGCAGAGCTCCCGAGGAAGAGCTGCACACTACTCGCTGATGGAAAAGTTTGGTAGATGAAACTTTCTAGGTATGGAATAATCATAACACAAGGAATCTGACAAACAGCCAGAGAAGAGTGCTGAAAAAGGACAGCACTTTATAAAAGGGAAGGAGGTATTGAGAGTTTGTGGAAGATAAAACACCCTGTGGAGCTGACCAACTCAGGACCTCAGCCAGGCACATTCCCCAATATGGATGGATAGAGTGGGTGTTAATGAATTAACAAGTACAGTCTCCGATCAACTCAAGGTGAAAAAAACAGAATTTCTGGGCTTGCAAATGTGAGGACCAGTCCCAAGGGACTGAAAGAGCTAAGGCTCCAGAGGGCTTCCTTACATTGGATATTTCTTTAGCAGCAACCTGCTAGCAACTGCCCTGGGTAACCATAAACACCTCAAGAAAATAATGAGTTAGTTTTCCCGGATTTGCCCTTGAACTTCATGGTTATCTCAAAATTGTGGAAAGTTATAAGAAGGCAAAGAAAGGGTACTTTATTAAGGATCTGGATCACTTCTTCAAGGAATGAAGATGATGGCTATCTGCTGCTGGGGTTGCTGGCCTGCAGAACTCCCTGGGGCCTCTTACTAAAGGGGCCAAGCTGCCCTAAAGGCAGATGTGTCCTAGGATTCTTGAACTGTAGTTCGCAATTCCTTGTAACTCCAATGAAATGGTTTGACTCTACTGAGGATGTTCTGCATAGTGATAAAGCCACACAATCATGCAATCAGAGGAGTTGGAAAACAGTGTATCCTGCGTATCCAGATAAACATAGTATGTCTTTATTGTGTATACTTACCAACCATTTAAAAATATAATGCCAACAATAATTATATTAATGCATTCGCAATTAAGTTATGGCATCTTACCTGTAACAACCTTAGTCGTTGTTCATTGTTGAATCTTTCCACTGCAGCCCAGAACCACCGAATTACAATATGATTGTCATGGTATCCTATCAAACCAATCATGAAAGCCCATATTACTTTGACTCTTCCATCTTAAGCCACACAGATACATGATAAAAGAATCCTAGACATAAATCACCATCTTAGATAATTTAAAGGCTGACTATAATTTAAGGCTAAAGAATAACACTGTAAATATGAGCATCAAAAGCCAAACAAAGAAAACACTAAATGAAATCAAGAGGTCTTTTTTTTTTTAGTGGTCGCCAAATGAAACTGATGGGGAAAAGAACAATATGTACTTTTAACCACATCAATTCTGAAAAATAAAATCACTGTTTTCAGAAATGCTTAACCATTTCCGTTCTTCATTTAAGAAATAATTTTGAGTACCATTATGCCAAGCACTGTATTAAGCTTGGGTATACAAAATGGCAAAGAAAACAGACCCTCACAGGCTTCTGGTACAGTAGAGAAGAGACACATTAATCGAATACTAATATAAACAGATACATAATTGCAAGCTGTTTTAAAAGCTACATATATATTCATATCTTACAATAAAATTTCTTTCAATGATTTATTATTAAAAAGAGAAAAGTGGTCTTGGTTTCTCTATCCAATAAATCCCAAATAATCATCAACCTAAATGCTATGTTTATCTCATACTTTAATAGAATTTAATAAAATGTCAAAGGTACCATGTTACATGTGGATTATGGCAGTGGTGGTAGATTCTAAAACCTTTCAGCAAACTAAAATCAAGTTCAGAGAGAAGGCTGACAAGGATTAAGGTACAATTAGTGATTCAAACCCATTAATGGAAATATTTAATGTACACAAAAGCTACTCTGATACTAAATTAGCAGAAATAAGTCCAAAATAGATGTGGGTAGAATTCAAAACTACTTTAATCAGGATACTCCCTCACATTTTTTGGTGGTTGTAGGATTTAGGGGTAATCTTGCCTGGTTGTTTGCCATTTGGTCCATGGTCCCCTTTGGAGGAGAAATGCATACCCGCGAAGGGTCAGCAAAACTGGGCTGGGCATGGAGACCTATGAGTCCACACCCTGCCTCTGTCAAAGACTAGCTACTTGGCACTGAACAAATAGTTTTCTCATCTATAAAATAATTGCATTTGCTCCCCATCGCTTTAAAGCTTTTTGATCTTATGAATCAGCCGTTTTCTGTTTCGCCTTTGCTGTTTGTGCCAAACCTTTTACAGGAGAGGGGCAAATGTTTCTCGTATTCTCTACAACAGCTGCCGTATGAACATATGGCAGTGGCAGCACAGAAGCTTCTTCACTCAATGCCAACTAGTTGAGTTAACTAACATGGCAGCTGAGTAGCTCACCCTTTTCCTGCCTCTCTCCCCCATACTCTCCTCTCAAGGATTTGGTAAGATTTACATAAACTTAGAAAATAGGTACTCCATTAGTCATGTACAGTGAATAAAAATTTATATTGTGTAAATACAAACATGGCTGACTTGACGAAATATATTGCTATTAAAATTCCCCGGGCGAAGCAATGAGCAAATAATATTTATGGTACAATATAAATAATATAGCATATTGGAGAAATGGTGTTCTAGTTTGTAAAAATAACTTGTAAACAAAGTTATAATAATCAAAGCTGTGTATGAATTATACATGGGGTCAACAGGAAAAGACTTATTGCAGCAATTGGACTTAAGAAATAACAGCAAAGGAAACGGCAATTTAATACCGCCTTTCCAAGAGAATGGGAGAGGAAGGCCAAGCCATGGCAGCAGTGATGAGCACTGTTGAAAGCAAAATTTAGCAAACGTTAAGGCATATTTTAGTCCAAACTTTTAAAGCTGTTTTCTATCTGTATTAACTTATAAATAACTGCAGAACAGTTCAGTTCTGTATTTTGTTAAGTAACTGATTCAATGACTTAAACGTTGTAATTTTCACTCTCCAAGTTCAGAATTACTGCTAATTCCTTAACTTTTTATTTTTAATTTTTTTACTTTATTTTGTACATTTAATAATTGAAAATATAAACAATTAAAAGCTAAAAAGTAAACACACATGAATAAATATATACATTTTAATTCCTTAACTTTTAAGTTAAAAAAACACTAGTATTTGTCATGAATTTTGAAGACTTTCTGATACTGTAATGAAATTCAGAAAACATATTCTTTTTTTTTTTTTTGCTTAAAATTATTGGATAAAACTTTAACTCTGGGCTACCATCAGGTCCCTTTCTAAAGTGTATTGATTTAAAAACATAGACAGTTTAGTCCCAGTTACTAATTGAAAATTTGTACTCATCTACAGAAGTGCTTTGTTTGGTGAGGTGTCAGCACAGTTTTTAACTAATCTTACAACAGTTTCCTTTTCATTTGGACTTAATGCTTGAATTCAGAAGGACTTCTTTAATAAACTTGTTGAATTTTGAAAACTGTCTTATTCTATTTAGGTGTTTCAACTGTGAATTACAACTGGTAAGTAGTTCAATGAAATGCAAAAAAAAAAAAAAAAACCACAAAAGACTGTGTTTGCTCATTAGGCAGCTTCAAGGGCATGTCTCTTTGAGTTTTAGAACGAAGGTGAAATAGGTAGGGTTTGACCAGCTTGATGCTGGCTCTTGGGTTTTTCACTGCCATGCCATAAAGCAGTTAATTAGTGTGCCTGTGGTTGCATTTCCTCACCATGATTAAGAGTTATGGCATCCTTAGATGGTGCGTAAACAGTCCTCCCCTATTTGTCAGATGAAGTAACTAGGAAAAGAAGGGAATGTGCCTTGCCCCGGGTCTCAAAGGAGACTGCGTGAGACCTGATGAGAGTGCAAATGCTTTTTGCCTGTCCTGCATTCAGCCCAGCATGCTGAACCACGTGTTTCCTTCAGTCTGAAACTTCAAATCCAGCCATCTATCAATCAAATTTCACCTCCTCTATATTCTGTGTTGTTCCTCCAGTCACTTAGGTCTATTTCGGCTGTGCCTGCAATGACCAGTTCCAGTTCTCTTGCATCAAAAACAGACACCAGCCTGGCATCCACCACCTGTGGAATAAAAAGAGGACAGGGTGAGGCTTAAGAACCTGGAGAAATCTCAGCTATAACTAAGCCTCCTTGGAAAAGGAGGGCCCAAGGCATTTCGGGAATAATAGGGATGCACCCTGTGAAGGCACTTTAAAAACTGTAAAGTTCTCTACAGATAGAAGGTATTTTTAATATAAGGTTGGTCAAACTTGCCTCAACAGAACATTTATTTCATAAATGACCACTGATTAATTCAGTTTGTTTTCCTCTTTTGAAAAAGATCTAGTGCTCCTAAGCAAAGGGTCACATGGAATATATGGAATTACATTCTGACCCTCAGGTACTATCATTTCACATGTCAAGCATGAAATCTGGTTACTCATATCGAAGCATGGGTAAGATGCATGACTTAAATGCTCTTGGTGGTCATTACATCGTCAAATCCTATTTGAATTCAAGTTACAACATTTATTTCAATGATCTCTTGTCACAGTGAATTAAACTTTTTGTGTTCTTGAAACACAGGAAAAACATTAGAATTTTTCAGTCAGATAAGCAATAGCAAATACTGCACAAGGGCAAGTGGAACTCTTCTACACACATCGAGTACAGAGGGAGGGGCCGTGGGGGGCATCTTCACTGGGGTGACTGCACACTCCAGGCCTGCCGGTTGTCTTTACCTCGTAGAAGCCTCGCACTAAGCTCTCTGTTTGTTGTACAACACCCCTCTCAATCCTCCACTTCACCATCCTCTCGATGTACTCCTTCTTGTTCTTCTCTGTGACCGGGATATTGGCACCCCCTGGTTTTAATTCTCGTTCGGTAATCTGAGATTAAAAAACAAAATGAGCACAAAGCAATACTCCTGCTGCTATGAGCCCACTGCTACCAACGAGCTGAAATCTGTCGTCTCCCTTTCCCTGCCCTGCCGCGGGTACCTCCCACAAGCAGGTGGCGAGACAGAGCACATAGAGGATATCCTGTCAAGTGACGCACTGTGCTGACACGCACAGCAACGCCCGGTAGAATCTAGGTGTTGAGCTGATGTTGGAAAAACTCAGCGGTTTAAGAAAAACTGTATTGCAAGTGTTGAAGGTTAAGTCTTTTAAGTCAAGATGAACTGGTACCAGGTGCAGGCCCTCTGCAATTTGAATGTTTGACAAAAACACATTTTCACAAATTCTTCAAGAGTTCAGAACTGACTACATATGGAGAGCCAATTTTCAAGTAAAGATTTATTTGAAGGAAGCAGAATTATACTTAAGTGAATGCTAAATTTAGAACTCCTTTTTCAAAATACATGAAATTCAGAAGGCCAGTCAAAAATCAATGCCTAAATAAAAATCTTACTTATGACCTAGAATATTTTTTTCTGAATGAAATCTATTAGTCCACCCCTCACCAACTTTGGAAAAAAATATGTTCTCTATATTCAAACTTTCACCCAAAATACTGTATCTTTCTCAGAACGTCAAAGCAACCAATCTCAGTTCCTAAATCTGAATGTCAGCTGAGTACAAATGCCAATTAAGTAATTAAATATTTGACTTTGGGTAGCATAGACTGTATTCTATACAAGGCACATTTTAAAATCTTTTGTGGATATTTTAGTTGGAAACAAAATTAATATTAATTAGAACATACAAATGGTCTTAATCTGTAAATTAGAAATGTTAAGCTGCAGTTGGCATTAGAATAATCTTTGTAACCACGATTATTGTAACTGTACATGAACCTGGGCTTAAATCACCAAACAAACCACAAATGAGCAAGTGCCTGATGCTTTGCTACTGAATTAATTCTTTACCAACTAACATCCAATTAACATACTCAGCCACCAGGTGTTCATTTACACAGACCTGTCCAAAAACTTCTTCGTTCACAGTGAATGTGAGGTCCAGGATGTCATGGATATCATTGTCTTTCATCCACTGCAGGCTCTGGTGGAATTCCTCATCAAGATATTCTAGATCACTCAGGTCACACAGGCTAGGATGACAGACAGAAACAAATACGCAGGCATGGTTATTAGCAAAATCTCAGGGTGAAGAGGAAAGAAACTAAGAGTGAAAGGCAAACATAAGATCAACTAAATAGGCAGTGACTCCAGAATGTTCTTAATCAAAATCAGTAATCAAACTAGTGGACTAATTCAGAAATTATGACATTCTAACTATAACATCAGAAAATCCTGGATAGACCAGATATCTTAGGAATCATCCAGTCTGTCTTTTTTTTTTTTTTTTAATAGACACAGAACTGGAGGCTCAGAGAGTGGCTGCCATTTGTACAGTCACAATTAACGCCAGAGCAGGAACTGGAACTCAGGTCGATGAGTTGGGTCAGTATTCTTTTCAGCTGTATTTTACTACCCCGAAACAGTGTTCTTCAAATTTGAGATTATTTAAATGCTTTTATACTATACTTTAACTTTTTTCTTTAAGACTAGATTCTGTGATTCACGTTCATATACTTCCTCTTTTTTCATGATTCTAATTCTTTCTGTGATTCTGAAAACAGCAAGCTATGGACTTTCTCTATAATGATAATGGTTTTCTATATTTTGCCGCTTTCTTTTCATTGAAGATGGAGGATCTACATGAGGTGGGGTGACTATTATTGGGCCCTGTTGTAAGATGGTAGCAATTTATTTGCTTTAGTTGTTTTAAATTTTTCGTCTCATCAGTCCAATTTCAAGAGTTGTTTGGTTCAGTTTAATCTAAACATTTATAGAGCATCAGCTGTATGCCAGATATCTAGTAGCTACTTGATGAGTAATACTTAGTTCTAGGTGGGAGACAGGCAGACAAATAGATAGGTGATATAAGAGTGATAAGAGATAAGGCAGGGTGGGTAACATTTGTAATTTACACACTTTTTTGGATGTTTGCTACACTTCAATTACAAACAAAAAGATAAGGTAGATTGATCTTTCAAAGCAAACATGAGGGACACTTGTTTCAACCTAGAGATTCAGGAAAAACTCTGGAACAGAAGATACCTACACTACATCTTGAGGGATGAACAGAGCACAAAGGCTTGGAACATGCAGAATACTACCAGCTAGTGCTGTCAATAAAGCACAAGACAGAATTTCCAAGGAATTAGCTGGGAGCAGGCCTTGAATGTCATTCTAAGGAACCTGGAGTTCCAGAACTACTAAAGATTTTAGGACAGGGAAAAATACTGTCAGATATGAAATGTGAGTTTTAAATAATGCCTCTGGAAGTAGCAGAATAGAGGCTAGATTTAAGGAGGGAGGGGTATCGTTAGAGGGTGGAGACCAATTAATAGACCACTATACTAAACTGGCTGAAATAAAAGAAGGGCTTTAATTAGGGCACAGATATTAAGGATGGAAAGGAGAAGATAATTTGAGAATTATTTAGGAGGTAAATATGTAGAAATTAGTAAAAATTTTATAGGGGGGTACAAAGAAGGAGATCTAAAATAAAGGTAGAAATGAATTTCTGTTGTAAAGCCAACTCTGATTAATTGCCAGTATGGAGTGCTATAAATTAAAAAGATCTCTGAGGCTGCAATGAGTTTTAGCAGGAAAAAGTACCATAAATGATTTGGGATATATACCATGGGAATGGGGTGGGAGGCGGGGAATGGAGGGACATGGGCTGTGTATTTGCCATCCCTGACTGTGGTTGACTCCCGATGTCTGACCAGAGGGACTTGAGAATATTGGTACCACTAAACAGAACTGGGTAAATGGGAGAAGGTACTCGATTTGGGCCAAGGGAAATTGATGAGTTTGGTGTTAACTGTGTTGATTTTGGGGTACGTGTGGGACATCTAAGTGGAGCTATTCATTGGATTGTTGACCATTTGAGCCTATAACTTAAGAGAGAGGAGGACTGGGAGAGAAAAGTGGGGGCAGGGAGGCAAGAATGGAAGCTACAGAAACACTGAGATTTAAGTCAGAGGTGAACCCCATAAAGGAGACGGAGAAGTAAGATTCAAGAGTAAATGAAAACGTTCTAAAATTGACTGAGGTGATAACAGCACAACTCACTGATGAAACCGAGAGCCACTGAGTCTACACTTTGAATGGACTGTATGAGGCAGGGGACCATGTAACACAGAGTACCCTGTGGTGGATGATGGCTTGTGGTCAACAGTGTAAACATGAGAATGTTCTCTCATGAACTATAACAAATATACAATACTAATACATGATGTTACCAATAGAGTGGTTTTTGGGGAAAGTACAACAAATGTAAGCTATGGACTACTGTTAACAGTTTGATGTTGCCCTTTCATCAATTGCAACAAATGCTCCCCAATGATGCAAGGTGCTGGTGGTGGGGTGATGTATGGGAATCCTGTATGTTATACACGATTGTTTTGTAAACTGACAACATCTCTAATTAAAAAAAAAAAGAATAGAAAGGACAAATACTGTACGACTGCGTTACTATGAACCAAAAATATTGTGTAACATACTGTTTGATTTAAAAAAATGTATATGTATCCAGTACATTTAATTGAGAAATGTACGTATTTATTCATCTGTGTTTACTTTTCAGTTTTTAATTGTTTATATTTCCAATTATTAAATGTACAAAATAAAGTTAAAAAAAAGAATAGATGGGTGGTGTTGGGCATGGTCAAATATTATCAAAAGCAGCAGAATTGTCTAGCATAATAAGGACATAAAAGTACTCTTTCAAATCGTCCATACGGCACTGGTGGGGAAAAAGCCAGGCCCCAGTGCGCTAAGGCTGTGAATGTGATGTAAGGAAGGATGACAGTGAGTATAGACTGCTCTTTCTGGAAGCTTATCTGAGAAGAGGAGAGAGATAAGGCAATGAAATGGGAAGATGCAAAGTAGGCCAGAGGGAACTGGAGAGGAAGAAAATGGCCCAATGTTTCAGCTACAAAGACACAGAGAGGGGGGGCAAAAGCCATTTTCCTATTGACCCCCAATAAGGGCCTATGAGAAATACATACTGTTTGCTTAAGACCCTTCCTTACATTTGAGGTCTAGGCCTCCATTTTACAGAAAGCAGGTATGTGGCCTCCTTTAGGGAATGGCCTGGACAGAACCAGGCAATACTTCTGTGGTTTCTCACAGACAGTTTGCCTTCTGCTCAGCCTTGCAAATGACTACTGATTATAGGACAGAAACTGCTCCACATTTTACAAGGTCTGCAAACTTCATTACAATAACAATGAAGAAAATGTTCCATAGACACTAAATTTTCATCTGCCATTATAAATTACTGCCTCGCATATCAGGAGGGCTCAACAAAAAGAACATTGCCCTCCCCTAAAAGCAAAAAATAAAATAAAAACAAGACAAAGGAGAAGGAAAACTGAACCAAAAGTAAGCAGTCGAAAGTTTGCATAAGGCAAAATATAAAATGCATCTCATAAAAGACAGAGGCCTGTGAATCACCAAGACAAACCCACAACTATTCTATTAATAATCGGCATTAATACCACAAAAATCCCAAGGCTGTATTTGAAGTACAATTGTTTTGAAGAAACATGTGTTTCAACAAATGAGAATAAATTATTCAGAGGCTAGACAGGAATAAAGGGTCACAAGCAGGAAAAACACAGTAAATGTATTTGAAAACATAAATATATTAGTTTCAGAGATCTAAACCAAGTTTAATAACAACATATTTGAGAAAGTGAACAGATAAACTATAACTTTGATCAAAGACATTTTTTAATAAAGGAAATAAGGCATTTTTACATACTAATTAAGGAAGCAATAAAAATACTCTTACATTCTAAGAAGAGCCTTATAAAACGGCCGTGTGAAGAAAGCATCCAACAAATACTGGTGTATTAGTGCGAGACCAAGGATCCGACCACTGAACCGGAACCTGGGAAGGCAAAGCGAGAGATAGCTTACACGTCATGGAGCAATTTCTAAATGGTTCTATTTGCTTTCCAAAATGCCTTCCAGCTCTAAACGCCTAAGTTTGTCCAAGATGAATTGCCTGCCAGGTCCATGGGAATTTGTGTACTGTGGGCCATGTCTTCATTAGGCCAATAATTCAGATCTACTTCATGATGAAATCTGCTTCATCTGATATTTAGAAAGACAACACTCCACCTGCACCCTGTCCACTGAGAAGCACCCCACATGGCCAACATGAATTTCACACCAGGCATTCCAGAGATATTTCCCCAAACCACTGCTAAGAGACGCTGAGGGAATGAGACTGGGCAGGGGTGGGGGGGCGCACGGGACAGGACAGGGGCAGGGGGGTGTCTCGCAGGAGAGAGATCCCTTTCCAGTTTGCTTGTAAGGATATTAGCAGGATTTCTTTTCTTTTTTTTTAAGATTTATTTTTTATTTATTATATATCCCCCCCCTTTCTGCTT
>PVKH010042562.1:0-10790 GCA_004027955.1 Chaetophractus vellerosus
CCTTGTTTTATCAGAGCGTTTTGGAAATGCTGGAAATGAAGGGGCGTGTGGATGGCTAAGTGTTATCGCTGATAATGACATCACTCCCCGCAGAGACAGACTCATTAAAAAGAGAGCTCATTAATGACACTTATGGTGTTCAATGATAGGCTGTTGTGAAGAGATTAGTAATAATATTAATGACAATGATAATAACGTCAGTGATAGTAACTATGTGTATGAGTCAGGGGTCTCCAGAGAAACAGAACCAACAGGATATGTGTGTGTGTGGTGTATAAAGAGATTTATTATAAGGGTTTATTATAAGAGATTTATTGTCAGGGTTGGCAAGTCCAAATTCCATAGGGCAGTCGGCAGGCTGGAAATTCTAGTAAAGGTGATTTTGAAGTCTTGAGGCAGAAATTCTTCTGACTTCCGGACCCCTCAGCTCTGGCTGTTAAGATTTCCGACTGATTAGATGAGGCCCACCCACGTTGTGAAGGGTAACCTCCTTTACTTAAAGCCAACTCATAGTAGATGCTAATCCCAGCTATGAGGTGTCAATGCAGTAACAACTAGACCAGTATTTGACCAAACAACTGGACACCATAAATTAGCCAAGTCCTTTACATCTGTATTAGTCTGCCAGAGGGGAGCTGATGCAAAGTACCAGAAATCTGTTGGCTTTTATAAAGGGTATTTAATTGGGGTAAAAGCTTACAGTCCCAAGGCCATGGAAAGTCCAACTCAAGGTAGCATAAGAGGTACTTTCTCACCAAGTCAACGGCCATGTGTTGAAGCAAGATGGCGGGAAATCTCTGCTGACATACTGGCACTCGCTCCAACATGGTCATTGGCATTACTCTTCTCCCTCCGGAACAGGGCCAGGGACCCACAGTGGGAACACAGGCTGGCTCTGAACTGTACTGGGGAGCAGATGGGGGGAGGGCCTCCAAGGCCTGCTTGAGCTTCTCCTACCATTTTTAAAGCTGCGTTTTCTTGATCCGGATCTCGCAGTTATTTCTACCCTTTAATTGTTTTCTGGAGTTTTGAGGAAAACGGTTCTGCTGTTTTGCTAGCTCAAAGTTTCTGTGGACGAATGGCACCGTAGGGCACCTTTCACCACTGTCTTTGTTGATCAGAATTCTCCATATAGTGTTTTGACATTAAAAAGTGAATCTCAGTGCCAGAGTCTTTGTGACTTACACCTCTTTTCAGCTCCTCCCAGCTTTCAGCAATCGGCTGTGGGAGTGTAGAGGGAACAAGGGTTGATGAAATCAGTGGTCCCGTCTTGTGGCTCCAGGATCACTGGGGACCACAGAGCTTTTGCCCGTGGTCTGAGGATGCACAGGCATGCCAGAGATTGTCTGGAATGGATGTCAACATTCCACACACCCAGACGTTTCACCACGTTTCTCTGGTTCAAGTGAGTGTGGATATTTTTGTGTGATTATTAAAATATAAATTTCTTTAAAGAGTTTAATTAATTAATTGTAATTTTTTTCTCTGTGTATTTTCATTTTTCAGTTGGTGGATATTAACAATACAACCACTACCATTCAAAGTCCTTAATTTTTTTAAGCAAAATTTTGGGTTAAAAGGGGTTTTTCTCAAAATTATTAGGAACCTTTGAAACTATCTAAGGAATGGAGTAACCTGGATTCTTTTCTTGCATTATCCTGACATCTGCTGGTCATAAACTAGAAAATACTTTAACTTTGAAAACTCACACGCAGGAGAGTGAACTGTGGATGTACCGCTGATTTTCTGCTTCCTTGAGGGCACTTCTCCCATCAGTATCAGTATTCCCCCTAAGGCTGCTGTTGTCCACACTGAGTTGATTTAAAATTTAGATTAAAATGATTTATTTTATTGACTGTCACACCTGGGGAAAGACACCTTTTATATAAAGAAGGCTTCAGACTTCGCTCAGGGACTTTGTCAGTAAAAGGGATCCTACTGAAAACTGAAGCTTCCTGCAGCTGTGAGACCAATCCCTGTGCCCCCAAGAAGAAACAAAAGAGCACAGAAGAGTCTTTGCCTGTTTCCAAAGTACCTTCTTAGCCTCTGGGGTCTGGTCGCTCTGGGTTCCCGTGCTGTTTTTACCTGTGAGCCTTGGAAGTGCAAGAAAGGTTAGAGGGTGAAGTTCACATCTTAAATCCTGAGGCAAAATGTCAGGCCAGGCTTTTTATTGTTAATTGAAAGCAGGATAGCTTTTCTCTTAGATGATGTGTTAATTAACTAATCAATTAATTACTTTACTTACCCTCTCTCTCTGGGAAGACATCTGTTTGGCAGGGTTTGTTCCTGTGCGAGTTAGGACGGAGGGAAGGGGATAATCATACTTAAATCTCTGGAGGTTTATCCCTGGACATCAGGGAGCTGGCTCCTGCCTGTGAGAGGTCGTGGCCCAGGAAGTAATGTCAAATTCCTGGGTTTCATGGTAGCTGAATGGGAAGTTGATGTTGGGTCCTACTCAGACTTGGAAACTCAAATGGGGATGTGTCACCTCACTCGGTGGTTTCCACGCACACAGGCTGAGTTGCCAGTGAAGAACAGGAGAAAAGTCTCTTGGGTGCTTTCTGAAGGTCAGGCATGAATAGCTCAGAATGAAAATGAAGTTTACAGGTTTTAGCTCTAAAATGAGGTTTATAGTATAACAGGGAGAAGTGGGAGCAGAGAGAAAGAAAGCAAACACACCACCGGAAAAGAGAAGAAGGAAGATTTCACGAATCATGTGGAAATGTTATGCACACTGCTAAGGCTCCTTTTAGTGCGGCCTAAAAAAGAATATTCTTCAACTGTTTAACTACAATAAAGCTCCTTGAAAATGCCAGGCCTGGAAGATGGGTAAATGCGTCTTCTGGCTTCTGGGCCTGAGGCCGTGACGAGGACTTGAGGACTGGGTTCCAGCTTGATTGGTCACTAACTAGCTGAGCCACACTGGGCAAACCTCTCACCACTCTAAACCTCCCATTCCACCTCTGAAAATGATAATATTGACAGATAATGCATGTAATGTTCCAAAGTTAATTAAATCTCACAGTAAACTTTGTGCTTTATTTTTATAGAGCCTGCATAATTCTCATTAAGACTCGTTCTGGATTTTTGTATTTATGTTAGCTACAAGGTTGCTTTGTCCCCATCAAGCATTTCTATAGGTTATTACAGATAAATAGAAATCCTGGGAATCAGCTGTGGCTCAATTGGTAGAGCCCTGGTTTACCACATGGGAGGCCCTGGGTTCGGTTCCCAGGGCCTCCTCGAGAAGGCAAGCCGCCACGGGCAGGGCAAGCCGCTGTGAGCAGGCAAGCAGTGAGCTGACTTGGTGGGATGCCGCAGCAGGGGGAGACAAGCAGACACAGAAGAACGCAAAAGCAATGAACACAGCAAGAACAAGCAGCAAGGGGGGGGGGGATATATAAGTAAATAAAAATAAATCTTTTAAAAAAAAGAAATCCTATTAGTTTTGGATATTTATTTAGTATCTAAGTTCTCTTATTAGTTCTGACAGTTTCCTGCTTGTTATTATTATATCATCCAACAATGACAATTGCTTTGACTCCCCTTTTCTCTTTTTTCCTCTGTGAAATGAAAATATGCAGAGAATAGAGCATAAGACAAACATCCCTTTCAGAGCACCTGGCTTTATATCATAAACTATGCTATATTTGCTTCAGATTTTTAAATAAATTAAATGTCACTCACCATTCCTGCTTCTCTTCCTCTCCCTCCCCAAGACTAATGGATCATCATTATCATGAATTTCATTTTTTACATTTGCTCACATATTTTTATATTTTCCCATATATTTATATATTTGTAAACATCGTATAGCAGTGTTTTTCATGTTTTAAATTTTAGATAAATACTGTACTATATATAATATTTATATATAATTATGTATGCTTATAAATTCTACAACTTGTCTAAAATTATGATTTTAAGAATTCTCTGTGTTGGTCAACATAATTCAGTTTCATTAATTTTGATTCCACTATATGAATATTCCATAATATGTTCATCTGTCCTCCTTTGGATGGACAAGTGAGTAGTAAGCTGTTTTTGCTATTACAAACAATGCTGTAGTAATCATGAAGATGCAAGCATTTTTCCAGTGTGTATGCCTGGAAGTGGAATTGTTGGGTGGAAGGGTATGAACACCTTTGTGCTTTGCCAAATTGCTCTCCAAAGAGGTTGTGCTAATTCACCTTCCCTCCAGCAGTATGTGAGTGCTCCTTCTCCTCAGCTTGGCCATCTTGGTATTGTAGGACTGACGGGTGTGAAATGGTATCTCATTGTGGTTTAATTGGCATTTACCTGGTTCTACTGAGATCCCTACCTTTTCATCTGTTCATTGTTTATTCAGGTTTCCTCTTCTATCAGTTACTTGTTTATCTGTTTTGTTCACTTTTATTCATTGGATGATTTTTCATTTCCATATTGATTTGCAGAAATTCTGTATAAATTCTGGGACTAAGGCAACTGTCAATGATGCGTTTGCAAATTTTCTATCTGTAGGTTGCTTTTTCACGTTGCTTCTGGAGTCTGTCTTTGTTTCCCAAGGCTGCTGTAACAAAGGACCACAAACTGGGGGACTCAAAATGGCAGAAATGTTTTGTCTTACACATCTGGAGGCTAGAAGGCAGAAATCAAGTGTCAGCAGGGCAGTGCTCCATCTGAACCATGTGGGGAGAATCCAAATGCTTCCTTGCCTCCTCTAGCTGCTGGCATTTGCTGGCAATCCTTGGTGTTCCTTGGCTTGTAGATGCATCTGCCTCCGTCGCCACCTGGCCGTCTCTCCAGAGTCTGTCTGTGTTTCCTCTCTCCTTCCTAAAAGGACAACAGTCACATTGGAATAAGGGCCCACCCTTCTTCAGTATGGCCACATTTTAACTTAACTAACTAATTTCATCTGAAATGACCCTATTTCCAATAAGGACATATTCTGAGGTACTGGGGATTAGGATTTCAATATAGCTTTTTGGGGGGAGGGGGAACAATTAAACCCATAACAGATGTTAGGCAGATATTTTATATTTTAATGCCAAATTTGTCAACTTTCTCTTTTAAATTTGTGCCTTTTGGCTCCTATTTAAGAAATCCTCTAAGAATTAAGTTTATAAATTTTTTTTGCTTATTTTTCCCCCTCAGCTTTAAAGTTGATTTTTCACATTTAGGTCCTTAAGTTATCTGGACACGGTCTTTGTGTGTTTGAGGGGAATTATTTTGATTTTTTTCCATATTAATAGACAATTATCTCAACAACATTTATTCAATTGTCTATCTTTTCCCCATTTATTTGGAATACCACTTTCATCATATACCAAGTTTCCAAACATGTATTGGTCTGTTTCTGATCTCTCCGTTTTGTTCCATTGGTCCATTTGTCCTCCCTTCACAAAAGCTACACTGGCTTAATTATCATAGCTTTTTTTGGTACAGTAACATTTCCAGAGTTAGGTCTCCCTGCCTTGTTTTTTTTTTAAAAAGCTTTATTTTTATTTATTTATATACCCCCCACCCTTGCTGCTTGTGCTTGCTGTGTTCATTTGCTTTGTGTTTTTCTGTGTCTGCTTGTCTCCCCTTGCTGCGGCATCCCGCTGAGTCAGCTCACTGCGCGGTGGCTTGCCTGCTCGTGACAGCTTGCCTTCTCCAAGAGGCCCCAGGAACCGAACCTGGGGCCTCCCATGTGGTAAACCAGAGCCCCACCAATTGAGCCACAGCTGGTTCCCCCTGCCTTGTTTTTAAAAATTTTCTTTGCTGCTTTTGGATCCCCATGAATTTTGGGATCAAGTTCTAAAATTTCATTAAAAATAAAAGGATAGAAAAATTTACCCTATGCAAACACTAATCAGAGGAAAGCTGGAGTGCTATATTTTATCGGATAAAGTGAACTTGGAACAAGGAATATCATGGAATAAGAGGGACATTATATATTATTTTGAATTTTCATTAATATTTACTCTATCTCACAAGTTATTTAAAAAACTCATTGTAAGTGGCAAAATGCTGTTACTTACTGGTTGTCTTTATTTATATTATGGTTAGATCTTAATTCTTAAAAATACATTGAGATTTCTTGTTTTGTGCTATATTGTTGGTGCTTTTACATTTTTAATTATGACTTATTGGTGAATTGACCCTTTTATCCTATTTCTTCATATGACTTTGTGCTGCTGTCTAGAGTCCTTTCCTTTCTGCCTGAAGAACTCCCTTTAGCATGTAGGGCAGGTCTAGTGGTGATGAACTCCCTTAGCTTTGGTCTATCTGGGAATGTCTTAATTTCTCCCTCATTTTTTGACGGACAGTTTTGCCAGATATAGAATACTTGGCTGGCAGTTTTTCCCTTTTAGCAATTTAATATGTGTCTCACTGCCATCTTGTTTCTGATGAAAAGTCAGCACTTATTCTTACTGAGGATACATCATGAGTCACTTCTCTCTTGCTGCTTTGAGAGCCTCTCTTTGTCTTTGACAAGATCTTGGCAGTTTAATTATGTGTCGGAGTGTGGATATCTTTGAATGTATCCTATTTGGAGTCATTGGGCTTCTTGAATGTGTGTGTTCATTTCATTCATCATATTTGGGAAGTTCTCAGCCATTATTTCTCCAAATATTCTTTCTGCCTCCTTTTATTTCTCTTCTCTCTCTGGGACTTCCATTATTCATATGTTGATATGTCTCATGTTGTCCCAGAGGTTACTTAGATGCTGCTCACTTTTTTTTTTTTTGTCATTCTTTTTTCTTTCTGCTCTCAAACTGAATAATTTTAATTATCCTATCTTCAAGTTTGCTGATTCTTTCAGGTATGTTGTTGAACTCCTCTAGTATGTTTTTTATTTCTTTTATTTTGCTTTTCATCTCAAGAATTTCTGTTTGGTTCCTTTTTAAATTTATAATTCTTCCTTTTCTTCATGTACTGTCTTCCTGATTTTTTTAGTTCTATGCCCATGTTTTCCTTTAGTTCATTGAACTTATCTAGGAGCGTTGACCTAACGTCTTTGATTAATGAAAGAATCAATGTCTGGGATTCCTCTGTTGTTTTATGTTGTTCCTTTGAATGGGCCAGCTCTTCCTGTTTCTTTGTATGCCTGTAATCTTTTGTTGAAGTCTGAGCATTTGAATATTTTGATGTGCTAACTCTGGAAGTCAGATTCTCCCTCTTCCCCAGGGTTTTAGTGTAGATTGGTTCAGTGTTGAGGCTCTTTTTCGTCTTCTTTTAAAACAAATTTAATATACTTTTTTATTTTTTAAAGAAACGTAGATTACAAAAATGTTACACAAAAATTGTAGGGGTTTGAGGCTTCTTCTTAATGCCTAGCCCAGTTTATATTGAACCTATAGATTAGCTCATGATGAACAATTAGGTTCTTCTTAGGTCTTCTTGAGTATGCATTTTGCCCTTGGCATGCATGGTAATTTTCAAGAATTCTCCAGTATGTGTGACTGTTTTCTTCCTGGAACACTAAACAATGCTTTTTGCCTCAATCACAGCTATGGTTGGCTCATCTTTGCTCCCCCATCCACTCCACCTTTCTGTGCCACTTCTCCACCCTGGGTAAATTCCAGGTGGAGAAGTGACCTAAACACGTATCTTTACTCAGTCTTCCAAGGAGTACGTTGAGGCTGATGTATAAAGACATCCAATTTGTTTATGTAGATAAACTAATAATCAGGCACCAGGGACCTGCATGTGAATGCATATGGGCTGCCAAACCACCAAGCCTCCATGGGTCATTCAAACTGCTGTATTGAGCGAAGGGAGGGGAAATGGTCCAGATAAGTAAATGCGTCCCTGTAGCTTTTCCACTGTTTTTAGGTTTTCTTTCCTCAGATTTAGTATTCACTGAGTTTTTGTCTATCCTCAGTTTTCCAGAATTCTGGGAAAGTTGACAGATTACATCTGTTTTTCACTATTTCTAAGGGAGTAGTTTGCCAAGGGCATCTTATTCTGCCATCTTGCTGATGTTAACCCCTCTCCTTCATTTTTGAAAGATATTTTTTGCTGGGTATAGAATTTCAGGTTGAGAAGGCTGCTGTAATCTTATCTTTGTTTTTCTATATAAATTGTGTCTTTTTTCCTCTGGCTTTCTTCAAGATTTTGATTATCTTTGGTATGCAGCTGTTTGAATATCATGTGTTTATGTGTATTTTGTGGTATTTACTCTGCTTGAGAGGTCATAAATTTCTTGGTTCTGTGATTTGCTGTGTGTGTCATTATGTTTTGAAAGTCCTTGGCCATTATTTCTTCTGACCAATTCTCTCCCTCTTTAACTCCAGTTATACCTGTGTTGTATTGTTTGATATTGCCCCATTGTTATTGGATGCTCTTTGTTGCTTTTTTCCCCTCTATTCAATTTTTTTCTCTTCATGTTTCAGTTTTGGTAATTTCTCTTGACTTAGCTATAAGTTCAGTAATTGTTTCTTCAGCTATGAGTCTAGTGATGAGCCCATCGAAGGTGTTATTCATCATTGTTACTGTATTTGTTTTTATTTCTAGCATTTCCATTTGACCCTTTCTTATGGTTTTCATCTTTCTACTAGAAGTACCCATCTGTTCATGAATGTTATCCAATTTTTCCACCAGAGCCTTTAACATATTAATAAATAGTTGTTTTAAATTCCCTGTTAGAGCGTTCCAACATCAATGCTATATCTGAGTCTGGTTCTTTTGATAACTTTGCCCCTTGGCATCGTTTTGTTTTGTTTTCTTGCTTCTTTGTAATTTTTGGTTGAAAGATGGGTATTTCATGTATAACAGTAGAGACAGAGATAAATAGTATTATGTTTAGAAATGAGCATACCTCTTCTTTTGCTAGGCTTTTAGTGCATTGAATCAATCTACTCAGTAGTTGAGCTGGGGTTTGGATTTTATTTGTTATTATGGTTACCTTAGAAATTTGTTTGGAATTCCTTTTTAATTGAGGTATAATTTACATGTAGTAAAATTCCCCCTTTTTAGTAAATAATTCCACTAATTCCTCAACAAATACATATAGTCATGTAACCACCACTACAGTCAAGATACAGACTATTATCCCTCAAATTTCCTAGTGCTCTTTTGCAGTCCGCCCTCCCTCTACCCCAGCCCTCAGCAAGCCAATGTTCTGCTTTCTGTAATATAAATGGAATAATACAACCTTTAGCCTTTCAAATCTGGCGTCTTTCATTTAGTGCAATGCATTTGCTGTTTATCGATGTTGTTGCATGTTCAGCAGTTTGTTCATTTTCACTGCTGAGTAGTATTCCATAATTTGAAAATACAACTATACTTTGCTTATCCATTTACCACTAGAAGGAATTTTGGGTTGTTTCCAGATTTTGGCATTTTATTTAGTTTGTTTACAACTATATTTATATGTGAATTTGTTCTACATTTTTTTCTTTTACCAGTTTAATAATGACTTTCTTTATATTTATTATTTCCATTTTTCTTTTGAGTTCTATTTTTAAAATTCTTCTTCAGTTATTATTCCTAAAGGCTATAAATGTGCTAGGATCTCTGTAAAGAAGACAAGATGAAATGCTGTGACTTTCAGCACTTGGGTAGCCTTGGGAATAAGCGAAGAAAGAGAGAATGGTGGATTTACTAATAGATTCACTGAGGCAGAAGAATGTATATCCTTAGAAGACTTATTTGGTTGATGTTGGCACCAGGATTTACCATCATAAACATTTCCTGATTCTCCACGAAATAAATGTGTCCCTGCAATTTGCATTTCAATGATTTTGGGAAGCAAGGTGGCCATCTCCTAAGTCCACTCTTTTATTTCTTCCTCAGGGTTATGTACAGCAAAGGTACTAGTTACTTATAGAACCACATAGTAGGGCTGGAAAAGCCATCTCCTCAACACTTCTATTTTATGTATTTTTAAATGTGGCCTAGAAAAGGGGAAGAGACTTTCTTGAGCTCTCCTTGGTTAAATTTTGCAAGTTGGACTCTACTCTTTATTTTATGGAGCATGAGGTGAGAGATAGGATAAAGGGCTTGAGCCCTGCATGTGGGGAACTTAAGAAGTTATGTAACATAAGAAGTTATATAGACAATACTTTCTGTTTCCTCAATTCTTCAGCAATTTAGGCCCAAGCACAAATTATCTGAAGTCAACTATCCTTTGATAGTGCTTTTCTTTACCTTTGGTAATGTATGAGAGAACAGGGTTCTAGTTCTTTTCTGAAGAACTCTATTTTATTTCACTCTCCTTGGAGGGTTTTGGTAATAGGGTGTGGGAGGGGACTTTGAGAAACCGTGCTCTTTATTTATTTATTTTCTGAGATATAATTCACGTAAAAGAGAATTCTCTATACCTTTTTTATTAAGACAGTGGACATGTATAACATGCCTTCATGTCTTTGCATGTGCTTTCCCTTCTGCCTGGAATGTGCTTTCTCTACTTCTTTGCTTGGGTAGGTTTTACTTGTCCTTCAGGATAAGTCATCTTATGTGTCACCCCTTTACCCTATCTCTTTACTGACCTAGGTCAACTGCCCCCTTTAAAATGAATTATAGCATACCTCTATCTTGGTAATTATCACACTAATTTTTTAAAAGTTTATTTTCTGTTTTTGTTTTCTTCTGTTTTATTTTTATTTTTTTATACTATATTTTAATCAGTTTTCTTGCCTATCTCTATTATTAGACTGAGTTTCTTGAGGGTGGTTTCAAATCTAAAACATCGGGGGCCGGCTGTAGCCCAGTGGATAGGGCGCTGGTTCACCACATGGGAGGCCCCGGGTCGGTTCCCCGGGGGCCTCTCCGGGCGGGCAGACCGCCTTGAGAAGGGCAAGCTGCCGTGGGCAGGGCAGAGC
>PVKH010042563.1:0-10811 GCA_004027955.1 Chaetophractus vellerosus
TTCTAAAATTTTTATTGTAAAATAATTTATGAGAAATGTATCCCAATGCAATCATGGCCTATAAAATACCCTTATCAGCTACATTAACAGTTGCTTCAGCAAAAATCCTTCTCCAAATTAACAATCCTCAAAAAATTGTTTGTGATCTTGCATTTTCCAAGAGCAACTGATGTCACTTTCAATTATATTCATTATGGCACTGAAAATAAAGTTGCTAGTATATAAATTTTTATGACCTAAGAAATGAATTTGAAGAAAAGTGAGCCAGAGTATTCTTTTGATCAACCATGATAGCACAGGAATACAATATTTTTATTTATTGTATTATGTATAAATATTACACCACATATATTGTTTATTTGCAATATGTAAGTTTATATTTACTTATGTATCACTATTATCCCATTATATTCTGTACGTAATGCAATATTTTATTGGAAACATATTTCTGTTTTATTACCTTTAGCAGCACTTTTTTCCTGTTCTTCGAACTAGAGGCCCCACATTTTCATTTTTCACTAGACCTCATAAATTATGTAGCCAGCACTGGTCTAGGGAGGAGTTTGATACAATTAATTTTTTAAAAGCTTTTAAATTCTCTCCAAGGGTAGATACAATATATGAACAGCTTGTTTTTTGTAGAATTGACCTTAGAATAAGTTTTGAAATTACATTAGAATTTAACTTATCGGATTTAGATTTTGTTTTCATAGTGTTTTCCAAGTTGTCATTTTGCCTATTGCCTTTTATTTTATTATTTTACTAAAAGCAACAGCAGTCCCCCATCATCCACCCTGACATTATGAATTCTAGTCTACATTGCTTTAAAAGAGGGCTTAAAGGAAGGACTTTCAATTTATAAGACCTGTATTTCCAAAACATGCTTGCATATTTTTCATTTAAGATAGATAATAGGATTAGAGGCTACATACATATATCAATTTGGATTTTTAAATCTAAACATCTTGTTTTGACAAAAATTCCTATACTTGAGCCCATATGCTTCACACCCATCTGCTGCACTTCTCAGCTTGCAAATACATTACTAGGGGATGATGAAATTACTTTGAAACTTAAAATTAGCCCATCAGCACTCGTTCTTTGCATTTTTATGTGATACACCACAGTCCCCAAAGTAGTTTAGTTATAAAATCAGCCAACCTAAAACTGCATAGGAAAACAATGCATGGATTAACAGATATTTTCTATTTCATCATTCCAGGCAAGCTCTGAAAAACATCAAGTCATTTGATGTTGTGAAAGTACATGTGTAAATGCTCCATTACAAAGCTGCTTCACCATACCCGCTATTCTGTAATGCTTCTGGGTACAGATCATACTCAGTTTTCTCTCTGCTAAAGGCTCGGTCTAATTTGCTTTCCTCTTCTGTTGCAGAACGACTCTTGGGGAAAGCAGTATTCATACGCACTCTTCAAAGCGATGAGTCACATGCTGTGCATCGGGTATGGAGCGCAAGCCCCGGTGAGCATGTCTGACCTCTGGATTACTATGCTGAGCATGATCGTTGGGGCCACGTGCTACGCCATGTTTGTGGGCCACGCCACAGCATTAATCCAGTCTCTGGATTCTTCACGGCGCCAGTATCAAGAGAAGGTAATTTGGTTTATCTGTAATCTCTTCAGCACACTGGTTTGTAAATTGAATTAATCGTAATCAAACGAAATCAACCACTCAAAACATATAATGAGAAAAAAATGTTTTAAGCAGGGAATCGCAATCTATTCCGATATTTTGAGGTCTCTTCATGATTGTTCTCAAAGCTCTTACTCGTTTTCAGTTTCTCTCCTGACCAGTAATTTTCTTTTTTAATATGTCTTTGCATCCACAGAAAAAAGTTACGTAGTTCAGAGTGAATGTGGCTGATTTCACGTGTTCTCGTGTTTCATGTTCTATCATATTTCAACAGTTAAAATAATTTAAGCCCTTCTCTAGTATATGCTAGCACATTATGTTAGCTGACTAAAAAGGGAGAGGGAGTCACTGTCACGTGTCCCTCTGTGCCTTTCCACATGCTATAACAACAATTTATATTATAATCCATATGCTTAGCTGGACATATGCTGCCCTTATATCTAGATAATGCATGCACTGCACCAGTCTTAAAATGCATATTAACAGCTGATAGCATGCATTCTTATGCACAGTACTAATTAAAGTGATCAGCTGTTACTTTTCCAAAGAGTGAGAAAGTAAATATATTCAATAATTTATTCATTGACTTTTTCATATACTAAATTACTTTGGCAGAGGCTTAACCTTGGGCAGTGCTTTCATTCTTGACCAAATGTCAGTAACTTTCTGACAGATAAATAAGACTACTCCATAACTAACAGAAGAATTTATAATTTGGGGGCTCTACTGAACATGCCAGAGTATAGCATGCGCCTTCTTGAATAACATTTCTGAAAGTAATGGTTAAAATGGTTCTACAGTAGTTCTCCTGGTGAGTGATAACAGTGTAGACTCATAATTATTTTCAAAACACTGAAAGATCATTTTAGTTGTTGCTCTATTTACAGAAGTAAATCAAAGAAAGGGAACCTAAAAACTTTATTTCCACTGAATGTAAATTGCCCTGCCACCAACTCTTACAGTGAACAAGTTGGTATTTTAGTACTGAAGTAATGAAAAGATGAACCACTAAAAATGCTTTGAGGCTCATTTTAAAATAAAGCCTCCAATTAAATGGGAAAGAACAAAGAGCAACTAAAGGAGAAGAGATTTTGTACGATGGTGACTTGGACTGAAAATTACAGACTCCACAGAATCTAGGCTAAATTTATGGGAATTTTAGATAAAACTGCAAGAAGGTATTCTGATATTTCTATTGCTTTGAATGAAAATGCTCCTTTCCCGTCTTTTTTGTCTATATCATCTCTACATATTTTCACAAAAAGCAAATAATTCTTTCATTTCCAGGATTGCATTATTTCCAGAATCTAGAATAATAAGTGAATTCACTATTTTTATGTTTTTAGACTTGCCATATAAGTCAACTTTATCTTGTAAATTCAATTTATTCAACTATGTCATCATACACTTTACATGCAAAGATATTTTGATGTTTTCCATAATTAAATTCATCAAAGTTTTTTTTTAATCTTACAAATGCTAAATAGTAGAGGGCAAGGATACCAGGGTACTCCATTGTGAATTTTTTTGATATTCGGAGCAAGTGAATCATGAACAGCTAATTAAAAGGATAAAATGAATTTTCATCTCAAACCTTAGATCTGTCAAGAAACTTGGTTCTACAATGCTATACTCATTTTCTAATCAGGCAGTAATATAATTTCAGGACGAGTCTTTAAAGACGTTTTGTTAACTTTTTCTTAATTTATTTTTTTTAACTGTTAGAAACACTGTGTGTCTAATCTTCAATTCAATCTCATAGGATAGCTATGTATAATGTTTGATTGATTTTGGTGATTTGGCCACTTTTTAATTTATTTTTGGCTTAATTATTCTTGTACTTAATATTTGTGTTTAGTTGTCTTGGGACTGTGGCACAGATGCCTGCAAAGTTAATATTGCATTATTTTTACTACCACACACCTAGTAATAACAAAGAAACAAACTCTATTAGCTTTTGTAGTAGCAATTCATCCCACTTAATGTAGCTCGAGTTCACTCCTAGACTTACCACTTTACTACCTCTCCATCACTCCTGGCTCAAATGAACATACTGATCAAATCCAGTTGGCTATAAGTCATCCAGCCCACTGTTTTAGTTTGGAATCTCAGGCTCATTTAAATTCTTCCTTACTAGGAATAAGTTCTTCACTCTGAATCTCCCAATCTGAAGTGATTCTATCATTCCACCTACCCAGACAGTAGCAGAGGGTGGAATGATTATGAGATCCTTTTCTGCATGGTGTTCCAATGCTAATAAAAGGACAGAGCTACAGTAGATATTTCCATGACACTGTGTTAAGAGTTGTCATCATCATCATCATCATCATCGTCATCACTATTTTCTCTCTTGATCAAACAGTGCATGATGATTTTTACACTGTCACATTACTTTAAAGTGAGTCACCATTTATGTTGCTAATTTCATGGGTGATATATTTTGTACTCGCCTACATTTCAGGCAGTGACATTTCCCCCTCTCTCGGATCTAGACTTTATGGTTTGGGAAGGTAGTTCAAATGTGCCTCCCCAGTGCTCTATTACAGATCACCAGCAAGCTGCATGGTTTCTGTAACTGGTTTATTGAACAGTCTTAACTTGAAATATAACCAAAAATAATTGTATTTTTCTTTCCAATTGTCACTTTATAACTTTATTTAATAAGGTCAATCTCTTTTGCTTTAGATCATGGGTTCTTAACCAAGAGGTCCATGAGCTTGAACTGAAATTCCAAAAAACATTTTTGTGGGGACGTGTTGGTGGGAGTGTGATATACTTATTAAATAATACTCAGTATAATGTGGACTAAGTAAGGGGTCCGTGTTTCTCACCTGACTGGCAAAGGGGTCTGTACAACAAAAAGGTTAGAATCCCTGCTTTAGACAGAGACTCTGGCAAATCCCAAGGATTTTCTTCTCAATATTGGATAATAGAGTGATCTTTAAGTTCTTTCACCTTTAAATCCCATGTACAAGTTCATTGCAGTAATTAGGTTTCCCTGTCTCATGTGAAAATCAGAACTCTAAATTTGACTTTGTGTTAAATGATGCTTCACCCTCAACCAGCGTTTTGGGGGGCTAGATGCCAGGAGTGAGAAAGGTGAGGTTGGTCTTAGTCTCTCTTCTCCTATCATAAGCCTCACAAGAGCCACTATTTGTCTTTGCCTCAGGGTAGAAAAGAGGAGGGAGGAGGAAAGGGAAGAGGCAGCTCTTAATATGCCTGGTAGATGTGTTAAACCAGTGTCCTGGGTGGCTCTGGCAGAAGCTTAAAGCAGACACTTCCCTAGTGAGGAGCTTTGGGCTCTTTGGGGGAGCCCTGCTTTACCTTTCTCCAGTTCCCTAAATGAGTCCTTAAGAATCTGGCAGTCCATCTCCAGTCTCTTTCTGCTGTGGGCCCCTCACTCCAATAGGAGACAGTCTTGGGCAGAAAACTAGATGCCAATACTAGCCCCCCTGCATGGATCTGATCCACAGAAAAAGCACACGTGCTTCCCTCTCTGGGATAATTTCTCAGAACTCCACTACCTCCTTCACCTAACCAGTGGGAAGCCTGTATCTAGCCTTCTCTAATTCCTGGGAAGGATTCAGACATTATCCACAGATTGCGTGTTCATGAATGTGACTCATAATCAGCCCCATGGCTCCCAAATATGTGAACTTTTCTCAAAGATTCTCAAGAGGTTTCCTTTAAGAGCTCCCTGGTGTTAGAGGGGAGCTCTCCCATACTCCTGCCCCAGAGTTGGAGGGAAGGGACTCACAGATGAACCAATCTCTCCAAAAAGTTCCTACTAAACCCATCAAGAAAGTTCTTACTCCACTCTCTGATGTCTCTGTAGAGCTTTGATGAGGTTGAGGCCTTTTACAGCTGTAAACCTGCATATGCGTGGGCCCCTTACATAACTAGTTTTCTTTTGGCTTTCATATTGGTCCCCGGGGAATGGGGCATGAGGAGTCCGCCCGACTCTACCACTCTTTTAGACCTTTCTTTATAGCCCCTCCCATAGAACCGCAGTAGTAGAATGATGAGGTTTCGTTAGTCCTCCATAGAGCCTCTTCCAGACATCAAAAAGCCTTACATAAAAAATTGTTCCCTGGTCAAAGAAGTTTGGAAATGCTTATTGAAGCAGTGTTATTCAAGTTTATTTTTGTATGAATGTGTGTGCTCTGAGCATTTATTGTGTTTTCTCTGCCCTGAATGCCAAACCCCCTCACATTTTAATGGATTTATGTACAAAGGAATTGTACTTTGGGCAATACCTATCTAGATTACTCCCCACGGTGAATCTCCCTTTCTTTTGTAAGTAACTCTGGGTGGTTACTATCTTTTCTATATATACATGCAGTTCATGGAGTCTTCATGAAATGAAATCCTTTGTCAAACCTATTTCTTTATACTACTCCATCTTAGGCACCCCTGGAAATTCTGTTATTATTTCTAGTCTTGCAACTCTCTTTCCTGTGAAATAATAATAATGGTAGCTTTAGGTGTGCAATTTTCCCTCTTTAACTAGCAAGCGTTTTACTACAATACACATGATGAACTTAGAATAAGAGATTTTCAACTTACCCTGGTATACTTGATGTACATGAAGGTTTTTAAATGTGGTATTTGACTGTAACCAAAGAATTGCTTTAATTATATGAGGAAATTACCAGATCAGAACACCTTTATGCACTGAATACCTCCCTGAATCAGAAGCAGAGTGCATAAATCCAAGTAAGGTACAGGAATGGATTGTCTAAATAGACTGTGCTTTCTAATGTTAGAGTGCAAGACACTGAGTGCTACTTCTAGCTTCAAATATTATGTTGTATAAAATTGAAAATATTACTAGGACTCAGTTTATCGATGATACAAAATAAAAATGTTAAACTTATTCAAAATGATAAAATGTTTTTCATCTCTGGAAGAGTTTACTTGACTCCCATTACATTCATTTTGGATAAGAAGGTGCAGTTTAATGTAAATAGTCTCTGAACCATACCACTGAGTATTTGTAATCATGTATCAATCCATATTGAGTTATATGATTACATATAATCACACCAAAAATATAATATCCCAAACCTAATCAGCTCAAGCATTTGATTTTCAAGGTTTTAAGAAATAGAGGCTTCTTACTTCTTTGTAAATAAAAAGGCTATAATCATGACTACTACATAAATTTCTTATTCCATAGGAATCTTTATTGAATTCAGCCTAATTTTCTAAATTGTATAAGCTAATGGAACCCCCAGAGCCATACAGAAGGCTACACACCAAGTTCTGCTCTCTTTTCAAGCTATTAGAATCCCGATAACAATAGAGATGATTTCAATTCATTTAAATAAAGTGTTTATGATTAAGATATATTCTCTCTTGGTAACATGCCCTTTAAGAAGAATTTGGGTAAAGGAGGGGTGGTGTATTACTCCGCCAAAGGGATGTCTTCGCAAATATACTGGTAATTGGTTGGTTTTTATAAAGGGTATTTATTTGGGGTAGAAGCTTACAGTTACCAGGCAACAAAGTATAAGTTTCTTACCGCACCAAAGTCCTTTGTCACGTGTTGGAGCAAGACGGTTGCCAATGTTTGCCAGGGTTCAGGCTTCTGTGTTCCTTTCTTCCTGGGGCTGCGTTTCTCTCTGGGCTTAGAGCTTCCTCCACAAGGTCACCTGTAGACTATCAGGTGAACGGCTCACTTCTCTCCTCCTGGGGCATCCTCTCCAACATCAGAACTGCTTTTCAAAAACCTGCTTCTCAAATCTGCTCCCTCTGTCTTTTGCCTTGCCTTTTATATTTGAGACCACACCCACTGAGGGGCGGGGCTCAACACCCTACTGACAGGGCCCAGTTAACGCCCCCTAATCATAAGCTAATCATGCCCAGATGAATAGATCCGTTTACAAGCATGATTCAATATGGATTTTTGGAATTCATAACTACATCAAACTATAACAGGTGACATCAAAGCAACTTTTAACTCTTAAGGATCACTTAACCAAATCTCTTTTCCAGCCAGTTAATCATTGTACTCTTCACAAATCAATTGATTCCAACCTATCACCTTTCACTCTATCTCTTTTCCCTTGCCTTATATACTTTTTAGCCTCTTCACTATTTGCATAAGTTCTGCCCTTCCCTTTGGAATACAGCTGAAAAGATTGGGGTTTTCCCTTGTCACCCCAGCTATAGCGATCTGTTTACTGTGTGTATTCTATCTGCTCAGCGGTATTATAAGCAGCATGACAGGAGAAATGATAGCTTCTGCTGTTATGTATTGCAGCCCCACACATTGAAACCTAAACATCATGATGCTGAGGAGACAACATTACTCATATGAGACAGTGAGGATTAAGGATATTTATGGGTGTCCAGCCTTTTTTCTATCATGTAAACAGGCATAGGAGCTCATGGTTTGAAGGTTCCTGAATGTTCTGTCACTTGAGTATACATGGAAATATTGTTTCTTATTATTATTTTGTTTGTTTACTTGTATATAAACAAATTGCCTTAGGTTTTTCAGCAAGTGTGTATTTACTTTGTTTAAACACAGCTCATCACTTTTACAAATTATATTTCCAGTATGCTTTCCTTTCTAGTATTTAAGATTGCTTTCCTTGTACTTCAAAGAGATATATTACCAAAGTTCCACTCATCAGGATTGAAAGCCATTTTTTTTTTCTTGGCTGTTCAGAAGTGTTCTGCTTTAGTACATCAAAACCTATGGAAATGCTTGGATCAGAAAGATGGATAGGAGAATTTGTCTTACTGTAATATTCTTCTGAGACTTCAGTTTTAAAACAAACAAAAAACAAAACAAACAAATAAACAAAATCCTTAGACTGTATGACCAGAGTAATGATTTAGCAGAGAGGAGCATTTCAGAGTAATGGGTCATGATGGTTTATAAATAATAGTATTAATCAGTTAAAAAAACAACAACAAGCAAAAAAAATCTTTACATCCTGCTTGGCAACAGTTACATCTTCTTATCAAGAAACTTATTCAAATGAGCTGCTAATTTGTTTGTATTTTGTAGGATACTGTAGTGTTTGTATTCAGGAAAACTGACTTTGAAGTTACAATGATCTCAAGCTAGGAAAATAATATTGGCCCATTGGCCTTAAATGATAAATGGTTTGAGAACCTAATGTTCATTGAGATCCCAGTCCTAGGAAGAAGTAGCTCTAAATCCAGGTGCCTTCAGCAAAGTTTTTCACTTGATTTTCTTCATAAATCATAAATTCCTATTCCTTCCTTTATAAATGAGAATACCATGAGCAGAATTCCTACATAGTTTCTTCATTAGTCAGAAAGATTACCTTCAGACCACTATATACTTTTGCTCCCTGGGAGCTGAAGTTACTGTCTGCTTAGTACTGCCAAATGTTCTCAGGCCCGGGAGAGCCTAGGACTGGGAATATCTGTGAGGTTCTCTCCTAGGAAAATAGTTTAAGAGTCCAATAGCCTTCGGGTTAGCTTTATGTAGCCACCTGAGCTGTTAACAAATCAGGCTCCTTATTTTTACATTAACTGTGAATTATAAAGTTTAGAGCAAGTAAATGGATGATGTTGCAAATCTCTTATATCACTGTTTTTCAAACTTTATATTCTGATATATCCCATTGAGGGCATGGTATCCCTTTACTGCCAGTGATAACTTCTGTACCAATACTGTATGTTATATGCTGATATTTTCCACATGCATATTATTTAAGTATTTATGGTTGCAAGGCTCCAAAATGCTAGAGATTCACGAAGACTTCATTTAGTTTTTGCAGTTTACATTTTATTATTTACAGCACAAGTGACAGATTCTTGTAATGGCTCTAAAGTATAGTTGCATTGTTCACTGTTTTCTTTTATTGATTTATCTGTGGACTTAATTTTTCAGAAATGCTTGAATTTTCATTTGAATTACTCCTGAAGTGTTCCTAAAAATATTTTGCTTTTATTGTATTTAATATATCATAAGACATAAATATACTATTAAGCATTTGCATAGGACAGAGCTTGTGGAGCCACTAATGGACTCCACAATGGACAAGAATCACCCTTCATGTAACTTGCATTTTGTTAGCCAGATTGCTAGGATGCATTTGAAATGGGTTTGGAAGAATGCAGAGGAAATTAACAGAGATAAAGTCACAATGTGAGAAATGTCTCAGAAAAGAGTGTTACTTTTGAGAAGATTCTTGGTAGACAGACCAAAATGTGCAAAGGCCTAGAGATGAAGCTGTGCAGGAAATATTGTAGTATCTAGTTTGATGAACAAAAGCTACCTTGCATAGAAGAGTGTGAAATAAGTTTTGGTTATGCTCCACCTAAGAATAGTTTTGAATGCTGAATTAATGAGATTGTTCATTAAGAAAATGACATGCCTTGCAAAAAATTAGCAATGGGATGTTGTGATCTTTTAAGGAAAAGATTTTAAGAGCTATTTTTTGAAGAAAAAAAAAAGAAAGAATCACAGCTATACTTGTAATATGGTGTACTCCTGACCTAGATTGTAAGGTTCCAAGATTAAATAGATGACTCCATAAATGCCTGCTGACAGAATCACCAGCACAACTAGATTAAACAGGAACTTCACATTATTAAAGAGACAGGGCCACTGTGATTAATAAAACCACTGGAGATGACATTTCTTTATAAGGAATTAGGGTCCAAAAAATCTTCAGAGATAAGATGCCATGTGAGTAGAGGTTAAGATGATCCATTTTTTATCAATTCAATACATATTTACGGAATGTTTCTTATGAGTCAGGCTCTGTACCAGATGCTGCATATACAAAGTAAACAAAAAAATACGGGGGCCCGGCTAGATAGCTCAGTGGATAAGAGCGCGCTGGGATCCTACATGGGAGGTCCCGGGTTCGGTTCCCGGGGACCTCTCTGAGCGGGCAGATGGCCTTAAGAAAGGCAAGCCGCCGTGGACAAGGCAAAAAGCCGCCACAGGCAGGGCGAAGCCCCCACGGGCATGGCAAAGTCACCCGTGAAAAGCGGAGCTGCCGCCTGCGAACCGCAGAAGCCGAGCAACCCGCAAAAAACATGGAGGACTGCTGCCCGCAAAACATGGAGCAGAGCCGCCCGTGAAAATGGAATGGAGCCACCCTCGAACGGAACGAGCCGCCGCCGCGGAGGGCCGACTCGGCGCGTCGCCGCAGGGACGGGGG
>PVKH010042564.1:0-10810 GCA_004027955.1 Chaetophractus vellerosus
GTCAAATGGCTGTAGGACCGGAAGCATTTGTTCCTGAAGAAGCCGGGGGCGCAGCTCTGAAAGGGCCGAGCCTGTTACCTCTTCATCACGCATCCCGAAACTGAGCAGGGCACCTGCCAGAGGAGGTGTTTTAGGCAGCTGAGATCCCTGGTAAAGTAACCCCAACAAAGCGTGAAAAAGAAGGGAAGCAGACCAGCCTCTGGGCATCTAAATCTCAGGTAAGCAGCGTTGAATGAAGAGGCGAGTCCTGTCCCTCGAAGAGGTCACAATAGCTCCCAGACCAGGAGGCTCTGCTGTGCCCAGACCAAAGGTTATAACTTGTCTATGGCAGGCCTTGCTGATTGTTTTCCCAGTCCCCACCTCTACCCATTCTCCTTCCTTTTCTCTGTATAGAGGCTAGAAAACAAAATGACTCAATTGTTCAACCTCCCTTGCTGCTAGGAGTGGGCATATGACATGGTTTTGGACAACAGGATATAGGCAAAAGTCCCTCGGGAAGGGCAAAGGTTTGCCATAAGTAAATCGTTTGGCCCCTTTGCCCTTCCCTTTTCTTACTAGCTGGAATATAACTGCGATGCTGGGAGGGGTAGCAGCCATCTTGTCACTATGAGTCAACAAACATAAGGGAAAAGGCTTTAATAGTATTTGAAGCCAGATTTATTCCTGTCTGTTACAACATCTAAACAAGAAATGACTGTCTCAGTCCCTCAGAAAGGAAAGATCACAGAGGCAAATCCTAGCAGTGCCCACAACAACAGTGCCCATGAGAAACTTTTTAGTCAATGTACTTTCAGAATTCTGGACCCATTGGCAGCACTGTTCAGTTTATCCAGCTTTCTTTGTACCATGTCCATGCTCACTGAGCAATCTAGGGATGGGTGTTTTCTTCTGACGGTCTGCCTCTGGGGAGAAGGTGTCAATCATGAGCCAAGGGCAGCTTCCATCCACATCCCCAAGATTGCTCGTTGTAAATGAATACATCAGCATCAGGCTTTACACATGTGCATCCACTCCGCGAGATGGAGCGCAATGGAAGTGTTCCTTGAATCAGATTTCCAAACCCTTGAACCGTGGACAGCTCACCCTTGAGACTGGGAGACATCTGGTAGCTTGGGTGCCGCAGAATGCACAGTACATGTCTAACGACTGATGGAATAAATCTTGCCTCCTCCACTGGAGTTAGGGTCTTGAGGACAAAGTCTCAATGTGCTTCTTCCTTTGTAGGCCAAGTGCCTGCTGCTGGGCCTGGCGCACGTAGGAGGTTCTGATAAGTGTGTTGGATAAATCAATGTTGGCTGGTGGATGGACAGAAAGGCTCAAAAGGGGAGGAGGCATCTAGAGAATATGGTCGAGCTCTTCCTTTCCTGGTATTCCTGGGCAAAAGGGTGCTTCTCCTGGGACAGCTAAGCCTCTAGCACGGAGCTTGAGCTGTGGTGGGGGCTAGAGCGTTTCTACAATCTGCTCTGCATTTGCCAAGGTGTTTCTCAGATGGTTTCTTCTTTTCTTCCACTTTGTTGTTGTTATTAATACTACCATGTACATTTCCTAAGAACAAGGATTCACTTAAGGAACCACCTAAAGCCCAGTTACCAAGTTCAAGAAATTTAATATTGTAATTTAGCTTACAGTCTATATTCCGATTTTTTTCATATGTCCTAATAATGTCTCCTCCATTATTAGATCATGTAGTACATTTCGTTGTCATTGTCACTTTAGTCTCTAATTTTTAATTGTGGAAGCATATATACAAAATAAAAATTCCCATCTCAACCGTTCCCAAGCATAAAATTCAGTGGGGTTAATCACATTTACAATATATATATATATTTTTTTAAAGTTTTATTTATTTACTTTTATCCATTTTAACTCCCCCCCACCCTTTTTGCTGTTTTTGTGTCCATTCACTGGGCAATTCTCTGTGTCTGTTTTCTGCCCTCTCTTCTCATCCTTCTCCTCTTGTCTTCACTGGGATTCGATCCTGGGAACCTCCGATGCAGGAGAGAGGCGTCCTGCCACCTGCACCACCTTCATTCTTGTTTTTTTTTTTTTTTTTTTTTCCCGGCACGTCTCGTCTTGGCTCTCCCTTGTGTCACTCTCCTCTTACGTCATCATCTTGCTGTGTGGCTCGGTGGGGCTTGGCATGGCCGCACGCCTTCTATATTTTTCTTTATTTTACCGGGAGGTACCAGGGATCGAACCCAGATCCCTCCATATGGGAGACGGACACCCAACCATTTGAGCCACATCTGCTCCCCACATTTACAATATTGTGCTGCCATCACCACCAGCCATTACCAGAACTTCCCCATAACCCCAAACAGAAACCATGCACCCATAGTGAATTAACACTCCCTCTTCCCTCCTCCTCGCCCCTATAACCTGTACTCTAATTTCTGTTGCTATGAATTTGTATATTCTAGCTATTCCATGTAAGTCGAATCAGACAATATCTGTCCCTTTGTGTCACTCAACAGGATGTCTTCAAGGTTCATCCATGCTGTTGCATAGATCAGAACTTCATTACTTTTCACTGCTGAACCATATTCCATTGTATGTATGTATCAAGTTTTGTTTATCCATTCATCTGTTGATGGACACTTGTGTTACTTCCACCTTCTGGCTATTGACAGTAATACTATTATGAACATTGGTGTGCAAATATTGGTCCAAGTCCCTCCTTTCAATTCTTTTGGGTATATACCTCCAAGTGGGATTGCCAGGTTATATGATAGTTCTATGCTTAACTTTTTGAGGGACTGCTAAACTGTTTTCCACAGCAGCTGCTCCATTTTACAGTCCCAACAATGTACTAAGTTTCCAATTTCTCTGCATCCTTGCCAACATCTGATATTTTCCACTCTTTAAAATAGTAGCCATTCTGTTGGGTATGAGATGGTATCTAACTGTGGTTTTGATTTGCATTTCCCTAATGGCTAATGATGTTGAGCATGTTTTCATGTACTATTGGTCATCTGTATATCTTCTTTGGAGAAAATCTATTCAAGTCCTTGGCTTATAATTTTTTTTGGACAGAAATAAATCCCTTTATTGTTATTTTTTTCTATTTTTTTATTAGAGAAGTTGTGGGTTTACAAAACAATCATGCATAAAATACAGGGCTCACATATATCACTATAAAGGTTTGAAGTTCTTTTATGAATCCCGAAAAGAGAAAGACTATGTTTTTGAACTAATCTGTTCCTGTGGCTGTGAGGCTCTTTTGATCGGACTAGGTCAGTGAGGGCTGACTCAGGTTGAGTCTCTGCCCTCTTGCTGGGTCTGATATAAACGGAGACACACAGGAAAAGGGAGCTCTGCCATATTTGATCCTGCCATGTGAGAGAGAGCACCCCAGGTTTCCCCACAGCTGTAGAAAGGCAGAGAAGCCCCGAGAAACTGAGAGACGAGGCCTGGCAAGAGACAAGCGCTGTGCCTGGTTGCCCACAGCTGAGCTCCAGGAGATGGTAGATTCTGGAGGGGAAGGCAGAGACCAGGCAGAGGTTGGCATCCATTTTCACCACATGGCAGGACACCAGGATCACCAGTAGCTGACTTTGATGAGAAAGCATCTCTGATGGTGCCTCGATTTGGACATTTCACAGCTTTGGAACTATAAGCTTTTGCCTCAAATAAAATTCCCATTTTAAGGCCAACCCATTTCTGGTACTTCACACTGGCAGTCTTTGGCAAACTAAGACAGCCACCCTATCACTAACACCTTGCTTTGCTATGGTATATCTGTCATGACTGATGAAAGCACGTTTTTATACTGGTACTATTAAGTCTGCTCCCTAGTTTAAATTAGGGTTCACTGTCTTCTGCAGTTCCTTGGATTTTAAAAAATGTTTATTCTGGTAACATATATACAACCTACAATTTCTTCTTTTAAGCACATTCTAATATATAATTCAGTGCTGTTAATTATGTTCACAATGTTGTGCTACCATCACCACCATCCATTACCAAAACTTTTCCATCACCCCAAATAGACACTCTGTACATTTTAAGCCTTAACTCCCTAGTCCCTACCCTCTCCCTGTCCTTATTGATTGATCTTCTGTCTAGATATTCTATCCGTTATTAAAAGTGGTATATTAAAGTCTCCTACTATTAATGTAGAACCATCTATTTCTCCCTGCAAATCAGTCAGTATTAGCTTCATATATTTTGGCTTTCTGCTGTTAGGTGCATATATACTTAAAATTGTAACATTTCTTGTAGAATTGACCCATTTATCAGTATATAATGACCATTTTTGGACTTCAAAACAGCTTTTGGGGGCCGGCTCGATAGCCCAGTGGATAGGGTGCCGGCATACCACATGGGAGGCCCCGGGTTCGGTTCCCGGGGACCTCTCCTAGCGGGCAGACCGCCTTGAGAAGGGCAAGCCGCCATGGGCGGGCCAGAGCTGCCGTGGGCAGGGCAAAAAGCTGCCACGGACAGGGCAAAAGCCACCACGGGCAGGGCAGGTCGCCCGCGAATGGAGCGCAGCCAGCCACCCGCGAACTGAAGCAAGAGCCGGCCGTGAATAGAAGCAGAAGCTGCCCACAAGCGGGGAAAGCCGCGCCTGCGCAGTGACCAAGTCTCGGCGCGTCCCCGCAACCGGGGGGGAAGGGGAGATATGTAATAAAATAAATAAAATCTTTAAAAAAAAAAACAGCTTCTGACTTAAAGTCTATTTTATATGGTATTAGTATAGCTATCCCAGCTCTCTTTGGGTTACTATGTGCATGGTTTATCTTATTTTTTCCATCCTTTCACTTTTAAACAACTCATGTCTTTGAATTTAAGGTAAGTCTCTTGTAAAAAGCATATCGTTGGGTCATGCTTCTTAAATCCATTCTGCCAATCTCTTCCTTTTGACTGGAGAGTTTAATCCATTTACATTTAAAAGTCACTACAGATAATGGAGGACATTCTTCTGCCATTTTGCTATTTAGTCTCATACTTTTGGCCCTGAATTCTTCCATTAATGTCTAATTTCATATTTATTTGATTTTTTGTATTGTACCATATCGAGTCCCTTCTCATTTCTATGTGTGTTTTTTTTCCTTCATATATTTACTTTGTCATTACCATGGGGTTAAAATTTAACATCCTAAATATACGAGAATCATATTTGATTTGATATCAACTTGATAGCATTCACATACACTGTTCCTATAACCTTCCACCCCCACCTTTTTTGGGTACTTGTTACAAATTATATCTTTGTACATTGTGTTTCCAAAATCATATGTTTATCATTACTATTTATGCATTTTTATTTTAGCACCATAACTTACCAGCCTCTTCCTCCCATTCTTCCCTGGATGCTGTGTAGTGTTCTACTAGACTCTGGAGTTTTGAAATAGTTGATTCAGACAGTTTCTGCCTGAATTAATAGCTGCTCTGGTGGAGGGACTTATTCCTGGAATTTGCTATTCTGCCATCTTCCCACAATCCTCTTCCTTGGCCCATTTTTTTTTTAAGTGGGTTGTTTGTCTTGGTTGTTGAGTTTGAAGATTTCTTTATATATTCTCAATATTAAACCTTTATCAGATATATGGTTTCCAAATATTTTCTCCTTTTCTGCAAGTTGTTGTCTCACTTTCTTGTTGATGTCATTATTTATTTATTTATTTATTTATTTATTTAATTATTTATTTATTTTCCAGGCCTGGGGATTGAAACTGGGGCCTCACATGTGGGAAGCCAGCAGCTCAACCACTGAGCCACATTGGCTCCCCTGAGTTGGTTCTTTCGTTTGTTTGCTTGTTGTTTGTTTTTGTTTTTAGGGGGCATTAGGAAGTGCACCTGGGACCTCCCATGTGGGAAGCAGGTGCTCAACTCTTTGAGCCACATCTGCTCCCTGCTTGTTAATGTCTTTTCTTAATGTCTTTTGATGCACACAAGTTTTTATTTTAGATGAAGTCCTGTTAATCTATTTTTTCTTAAGTTATTCATGCTTTTAGTGTAAAGTCTAAGAAACCATTGTCTAACACAAGGTCATGAAGATGTTTCCCTATATATTCTTCTAGGAGTTTTATAGTTTTGCTTCTTATATTTAGGTTTTTGGCCCATTTTGAGTTAATTTTTGTATATAATGTGAGGTAGATGTCCACTTTCATTCTTTTACATGTGGATATCTAGTTTTCCCAGTACATTTTGTTGAAGAGACTATGCTCTCCCCACAATGACTTGGAATCCTTATAAAAAATCAATTGGCTGCATCTCTGACAACCTGGAACAGTTATTGTCTGCTGCTAAGGTTTCCACTCCAGATGCAAGAAGAAAGTCCTTGCAGTTTCTTTCAGTCTGGTTGTGGCAGCCAAGTTTGAATGTGGGAATACAGAAATTCTGAAAATGTGGAGAAGGAGAAATAATCTTTGCAACTCAGAAATGAACTTGTAAATAGCAAATAGCCTTTTTACTCCACAGAAGGAATCTTTTTGAAGTTTGGATTTACATGAGAAGTGTTAGAAGACTCTTTCCCCAACACTCTTGCCTTCTGGTTGATTCCTTATGGGTAAAGCTTTAAAAACATTGAAAAGTTAAAAGAAAAAACTTGATTAAAAGCTAGCCAGTGGTTCTTTCCTTGGATCCTGGGGAAAAAATCAGTTGGCGTAAATGTTTGGGTTTATTTCTGAATTCTGAATTCTATTTCATTAGTCAGCATGTCTGTCCTTGTACCAGTACCACACCTTGTAATAAGTTTTGAAATTGGGAAGTATGAACCCTCTAACTTTGTTCTTCTTTTTCAAGATGGTTGTTTTCATTTCCTAGGTTGCTCCAAGCAAATACCATGAAATGGTTCATCTTAAACAATGGGAATTTACTAGCTCACAGTTTTGAGGCCATGAAATGTCCAAATCAAGGTATCATCAAGGCACTTTTCTTCTCAAAGACTGGCTGCCAGTGACCCTTGGCTCCCCTGCCACATGGCAAGGAGCATGATGGCATCTTCTGGTCTCTTCCTTCTGTTCTGGTTCCATTTCAGCTTCTTGCTTTATTCCTCTCTCTCTGTATTCATTCCTTTTATAAAGGACTCCAGTCATAGGCTTAAGTTCCATCCTGAACGAGGTAGGTCACACCTTAAATGAAGTAGCTTCATCGCAAGATCCTAGTTACAATGGACCACAACCCACACCCACAGGAATGGATTAGATTAAAGAACGTTTTTCTGGGCTACACACAGCTTCAAACCACTATGATGGTTTTGCTTATTCAGGGCCCCTTGCTATTCCATATGCATTTGATGATAGTTTTTCATTTCTGCAAAGAAGGCTTTTGGAATTTTTGTAGGGATTGCCTTAATCTGTAAATCACTTTGAGTAATATTTGCATCTTAACAATAATAAATCTTTCAATCCATGAGCATGGGAAACCTTTCCATTTATTTAGATCTTTTAAAATTTCTTTCAGTAATGGTTTGGAGTTTTCTGAATACAAGTCCTTTACATCTTTGGTTAAATTTATTCCTAGATATTTTATTCTTTTAGTTGCTATTTTTGGATTGTTTCTTGCTGTCATTGCTATTTTGGGATTGTTCCTTGCTGCTGTTTAGAAACACCACTGATTACTGTATTTTGATCTTGTGCCGCTACCACATTGTTGCATTCATTTATTAGCTGTGGCAGCTTTCTTGTAGATTCTTTAGGATTTTTATGTATAGGATCATGTCATCTGCAAATAGGGATAGTTCTACTGCTTTCTTTCTAATATGCATGCGTTTTATTTCTTTTTCTTGCCTAATATCTATGGCTAGCACTTCTACTACAATGTTAAGTAGCAATGGTCTTAGCAGGTATACTTGTCTTGTTCCTGGTTTTAGGGGGGATGCTTCTAATCTTTCACCAATGAGTATGATATTAACTGTGGGTTTTTCATATATGCCCTTTATCATGTTGAAGAAGTTCTCTTTTATTCCTAGATTTCTGAGTGTTTTTTTAAATTGAAAAAGGGTGCTGGATTTTGTCAATTGCCTTTTCTGCATCAACTGAGATTATCTTTTTTAAAAACTTTTACTCTATTAATATGGTATACTACATTGATTTTCTTAGGTTGAACCACCCTTGCATTCCTGGGATAAATCCCACTTGAGCATGGTGTATAGCCCTTTTAGCATACAGTTGGATTTGGTTTGTTGATATTTTATTGAAGATTTTTACATCTATATTCATAAGATATATTGGTCTATAAACTTCTTTTCTCATAATAACTTTTATCTGGCTTTTACATTAAGGTAATGCTGGCCCCATAGAATGGGTTAGGAAGTCTTCATTTCTCTTCAATTTTTTGGAAGGGTTTGAGAAGGATTGGTTTCTTCTTGGAATGTTTGGTAAAATTTGTGAAGCCATTTGGTCCTGGACTTTTTTTTCCCCCTTGAGTGGTTTTTGATTACTGATTCAACCTCTATTTCTTATTGGTCTGATGAGATCTTCTGTTTCTTCTTGAGTCAGTTTAGGTAATTTGTGTGTTTCTAGGAATTTGTCTTTTTCATCTAGATTAATTTGTGGGTACAATTGTTTATAATATCCTCTTATAATCCTTTTTATTTCTGTAATGTCAATAATAATATCCCCTTTTTACTTCTGATTTTTGTGAGTAGCGTCCTTCTCTCTTTTTTCTTTTTCAGTCTAGCTGAAGCTTTGTCAATTTTATTCATCTTTTCAAAGAACCAAATTTGGATTTGTTGATTCTCTCCATTGTTTTTTTATTCTCTATTTCACTTATCACCACTCTAATCTTTATTATTTCCTTCTTTCTGTTTACTTTGTGTTAATTTGCTCTTCTTTTTCTAGTTCTTCCAGGGGTGAGTTTAAGTTACTGGTTTGAGATCATTCTTCATTTTTAGTGTAAGCATTTACAGCTATAAACTTCCCTCTGAGTACAGCCTTTGCTGCTCCAAGGTTTGGTATGTTGGGTTCTTGTTTTCATCAATCTCTATTTCCTAATTTACCTTGTGATTTCTTCTTTGACCCATTGATTGTTTAAGAGCATACTGTTTAATTTCCACCTATTTGTGAACTTTCCAATATTGTCTCTGCCATTCATTTCTAGCTTCATTCCATTTTGGTCAGAGAAGGTACTTTTGTATTATTTCAATCTTTTCAAAATTATCAAGACTTGTTTTGCGACCTAATATACCTGTAGAGCAGGCAGTATGTCCCCAAGCCTTCTTTACTGTCAGCCTCTCACCCTCTCTTGGCTCCCAGCCCTGCCCTGCCCTGCCCTCTAGAGCAGCCAATATGATGGAGGACTGTGTGACACCAGGATAGGAAGCTGACTCTGTGTGCTGAGTGGGCAAACAGACAGGTATCTCTGAAGCCTGTCAAGCTGACGAGGGCTCTGCTGCAGTGAGAGCTGTCTCCAAGCCACATTGCATTTTTCAGGTGGGTCAGTTGAGGCAGTTGTGGGGGAAACTGAGGGCAGAGGGGTGAGAGGGCTGAGAGGTGCCAGAGAAGAAGCGTGCAGACTGAGTTCTAGCACTCTTCCTGGCTCTGGGAAGAGGGAACATGTTGTACGTGCATGACCTCGACCAGGAAACCTGAAGCTTGTTGATCTTGAGCACCTGCCGGTATCTTGGCCTCGATTCTGGGCTCACAACCCGGGGCGTGCATTATCCAGCCCTGCCAATGCTGGATCTTGGCGCTTGGGGAGGAGGGAGGCAAGACTGGAGTGGCCGTGTGTGATTCTGGCTGGCTGGGGTTCCCTCTGCCATCACGGGCCTCCCCAGGCAGCTGGACATTTCCCAGGGACACCAGCCACTGTCCCACTGATCTCCATTCAAGCCTCCAGTTGATCTTTCCTTCCTTCCTTCCATTATTGAGCACCTACTAGGTACAAACCCTGTGCAGAGTACACTATGAGCAATGTTTCCTTTAATCCTTGGAGCAACCCTGCAAGAAATTAACAGCCGGAGAGCCTCAGTTCTCCAGTGAGTAAAGGAGACAGGCAAAGCCAGGTGTGAGGTGAACAGACCTGGGACCCTGTTTAGGGAATGTGGCCCCAGGGAGATGGAGCGGTGGTCAGGGATGGGTGACAGCCCGAGTGCAGAGAAGCTGCCCATGCTGAGGGTCAACAACGGTCCTCCTGGGGGAGAAAGGAGAGGGCACCCACCTGCTCCTGCCTCCCACTGGCCCAAGGTTTGCCCCCCACCCCCACCTGGGGCTTCACTCCCCACACTTTAGGGTGTGCACACCTGCCTGTCGGGAGACAGGTCCGCGGAGCTGGTCACCACGGGGCACGGAGGTGGCCGGCGCAAGAAGCAGGTGGGGTCTAGGGGACGGCCACGGTGCAGAAAAATGGGGATGCTGAGGCTGAGGAGGGCCCGGGCCAGGCACTGGTGCCAAGCCAGGCTGAACTGCTGGCTGGCTCCCAGGCCAGTGAAGCCACTGTGGTGGTGAGAGGCAGGGTGTACATGCAGGGTGTATGTGCGCTAGAGAGAGACAGAGAGCCTTGACGCAGCCCCTCTAGAACTGTTAAGGGCTTGTGCTCTGTATGCAGCACCCCAGGGCAATTAGGTCTGAGCTCGGAATGTCCAGGGCCCTGTCCCAGCCAGTCCCGTGAAGCTGGTCACTCCCAGAAGCAGGGGACAGTGGGGGCAGCACATGCCCTGGGCTGTCGAGCTGGGCCTGAGCCCTCAGGCAAGAATGATAAGTAACTGGGCTACGGCATCCAAGCCAGACCCACCTCCAAACCCCAAACCCAACTGCCACCAGAGCCTGCCAGCTGCAGCTGCCGGAGCCATCAATACCCATTGTTCTCCTCGGCACTCGGGCAGCCGTGTTCTGGGGAATGGCTGGGTGTGGGCTTACATCGTGTGGAC
>PVKH010042565.1:0-10810 GCA_004027955.1 Chaetophractus vellerosus
TATGTAACCAAAAAAGGGGGGGGATCTAAGGGCCATCTGAGCAGAACTGATGCTTCAGATATAGCCCCTGTAACTTGAAGATATTTAGGGAGAGGAAACACACTGATTATCAAAAGGTTTAACAATGGAGTTACTGGTAGAGAAGAGTTATCTCTAGAAACCAAAAACAGCTCATAGCAGATGCTAAGAGGACACACCCTTTGAAAAAACACTGCATGTAATCAAATAGTACTTGCTTTCTAATGACTCAGTGACTACCCCTTAAAATCAGAAAAATCAAATCAAGGTCTACAGTGTTCTTAAAAAGCAAATGCATCTTTGCCAGATGCGGCAGTAGTTGTGGTATGTGCACATGTGGTTGGTAGGGGGAAGGGGATGTATCAACACTTGCCATTTTCCTCTAAAGCTTCTAACACTTGGAAATTTGTCATAGAAGCTTTTCTCATCTGCAGTTCAAACACTTTTCAGCAGGAATTTAGCTGAAGTTGAAATCACCATCTGGCATCTCATATTGAACCAGGTTCTTTGTATGCCAAGAACCTCTTCTCTTGGCAATGACGTTGACTGTGATCTTTTGAAAATGTTTCTTAGGTTGGCAGTCTTGACTGAACAGAACAAGCAGCCTGTCTTGGAATTTAGGAAGAGATGTGCTGAGCAAGTTGTTGCCTAAGGAAGACAAGTAAGAGGTAAAAAGGTGAAAGGTTTTGAACTCCCAGGAGCCCTATATTTTATTATTGACCTGAAACTAGCTAGGGAAATTTTTTAAAAAAGAGTAGTAGTAGCAGCAAAATACTGCCTAAGACCCAGGAAAGGATTGTTTAACTCAAATCAAGCACTTACCAGGTACAAAAAGATATCCTACCTGCTGTTGGGATATAAGGTTGAGTAAGAAGGGTCTCTGTCCCCAAGGGGCTCACTAGTGGCTAGTCAGGGCAGTGGCCTGAATAACGAACATGATCATTAGGTGGAACGCAGGCAGACCCCCCCTAAGGAGTGTGGCTGGCACTGTCTGCCTCCTCCTCCATGTCCTCTTTTGTTCCCCTTTACCTTTTCTGTGTGCTCCTCCCTTGGCTCTGATGTGCTGTCTTTCGAGGGCCTGCACCTATGCTTCTCCTTCAGTAGCTGCCCTTGGGCTACTAGAGCCACTTTGTGGACAAATGCTGAGACAGGAAGGATGAGGGAGTTGAGTCTCTAGCTGGTAACTGCTCAGTGAGGGAGTAAGAAAGCCCAGCTCCCTTGCCTTAGAGCAGGGCATAACTTAACATCCAGAGTTTCCCTAGGGGAGCAGGCTGAGCTACCCTGTGTGGCACTTTGCCTAACTTCTCACCCTTTCTTAGTCTCCTTCTCTTCCTTATTCTACTTCCCTCAGTTACTTGCCAGTTTCTTCTGGGAGGTATTTCCTTAACAAAATGCTTCCCTACAAATCCTTGTCCTAGGGTCTGCTTTTGGGAACCTGACCTAAGACAAGGGGCATAATAAGAGTATAAACAACATGGTTTGAAGGCGGACAAAGAGTGGTTAAATCTGAGTGCAAATCAAGGAAGTTTCCATTAAAGAAGGAATATTTGAGCTAGGTCTTATGGGGTCATTTGGATTTTGCCAGAAGATAGAATTGAGAAACATCATGATAAATCTGAGGAAAATACATAGATACACAGGGATAATGATGGTAATGGTGGGAGTGGTAGGAGACGAGGCTGCTAAGGTAGGTTGGGGCTAAGGAAAGAGTCTTGAATGTCGCTAAAGAGTTTGGGATTGGGGGGCAATAATGAGTCATTGTAGGGTTTTGAGCTGCGGAGAAATACGATACACTTCTCTCTTAGGAAAATAATTGAATAGAATGATAAAAGATGGGTTGGAGGGATAAGAGACAAAGAAGGGAAACCAATTAGGCTGTCACTGCAATATTCTAGGAGAGGATAAGGAGGGACTGACTTAGGGTACTGGATGTGAGAATGGAAAGGAAAGGATGGATCTAGAGATTGGATAACTGGACTTGGTAACTAATTGGATAAAGGTGGCTGAGGTGTTAGGTTGAATTGGAGAGTGGATGATGGTGCTGTCAACCAAGAGAGAGAATCCAGGGGGAGAAAGCCAGGTTGGGGGGGAAGTCAATGAATTCATTTTTGGATATGTTGAAATTGAAGAGGGCACCTGGAAAAATCCCAATAACTGAAAGAAATGAAAGTAATTTGATAATGAAGAACAAACAAACCAAAAATTTGAGTATTCTCAGAGACTTGTGAAGTCTGAGTTTAAGGTTAGACCCAAGAGACACTTTTTGAAATTACCTCGCTGGAGAGGTGTTATTTTGCTCATTAAAACTAGAGTAGGAAGTCTATGGTCTGAAGATATTAGATCTGATATGTTCAATTTGTTTGGCTGTTGGGAGCAAACGTATTCCTCTGACAATGGTGCTGAAACAAGAAGAAAAATGGTACTTTTAGTGTTTGCAGGGGGTTGTCTGTCTACTCTAATGTAACATGTTGCTCGTGGAGGGGCTGTTGGAGTACTATTTTCATCGACTGGCAGTGGCCTTTTCCTGATCCTTAATTTGCTTTTGGCCTTGTCTTGATTTTTAAAAAATAAATCATATGGCCCACGTGGGAATTGGCATCCCTGCCTGGCCTTCCTATTTCAAGCAGCACACAATTAGAGGAAAAAGCACAAGTCTGAATTCTTAAAAAATGTTTCCGTTTGAGGGAAACTCTACTTTATATAAGATACATTGTTTCAAAACATTGTTCAGGAGAATGGCATTGTTACTCTATAATGATGTTACATTTAAATCCTTCTCTTTGAGAAATTTTAATAGTTGGAAACACTAACAATTTTTCCTACCCTAGATAAATGTTGCTGTGCAGATTTCAGAAGCAAAGTTACCCATGGAAATAATAGAGAAAGAGAAGGTAGAAACACTCAGGAGAGAGAAAGGAGAGCATTAGTTGGGTTTATTCATTGGACCTCTATCCCTCCCTCTCTTTTTTCTTCCTCCCTCCATTGCTTTCAGGAATACTTGTGTACCTACTGTGTGCCAAGAACTGTACTAGAAGTTAGAGATAAGGTGCTGAACAAGGGGTACATAAGCTCTACCTTCATGGAACTTTATCATACTTGATTTCAGAGTCTGCAGTAAATAAAAGATAATATCACTCATTATATATCAGCTTCCTATTATATCTTAAAACATATTAAGTTTATCCTTTTGCTGGGTAAATGTGCTAGGCATAACCCAGCTAGGCTGACTGCATTTGAAATCCAACTCTCACACTTAATAGTTGTTTGTGCACATTTGGTCAAGTGACAACTTTTTGACCTCAACCTCTTCATCTACAAAACATAGATAATAATAACACATGCCTTAGAGGATTGTTGTATTATATGAGTTAAGTCATTGAGAACTGAAAATGGGGTCTGGCAAATGGTAAGTGATCAATTGATTTTAGCCATTATTATTTTTATCATGCCCAGGAATAAAAAGATGAAGCAGACCAAGGAGCTTACCGTCTCTCAGGTGGAGACAGACAGGTATACAGATAAAGGCAGTAAGTGTGGTGGGTGAAATGAGAACACTATTTAGACTATAGTGGGGGGCACAAAGAAGGGAGTGGTGAATTCTTTTGGTCAACTCTTTTGAGACGGATGTAATATCAATCCAAAGTAGTTTCTTCTTTCCCTGACCCTTAGGTAAGTGATCCTTTCCTATTAAATGCCTGTTTTGCTAGCTTTATTTGCACATAGTTATTCCACTGTGAGTAATTGCGTAAGCACAAATGAAGGCTTTTCTTGAAGGGACCTTGTGATCTATCTTTATTTACACTCTGAATAAAGGAGCTTATCATAATTTGTGAAACCAGTTACATTTTCCTGATTGCTTATGTACAATGGCATATTTCTTATACAAACCAGAGTTGTTTGTGCAATGGGAAGATAGGTCATTTCTTGTCCCAAGAAATGGGGCATCATAGCGTTTTCATTCCTTTTGCCAGTGATTGGTTAAGCCATGGCCATAATGATTTAATTCTGGCCAGTGAGACCTCTGGAGAAGTAAAGTTGGCTCTCTGGAAAAAGATTGTCTCAATAATTCTAGACATATGGGAGGAAACACCTCTTTTCTTCTTTGGCTGTTGTTGGTTTGATTGTGATGCCTGGTGTGGCTGCAACCATCTTGTGCCCATGAGAGGAAATATTGCTGAGACCCTAAGGAGGCAAAGTAGGAGGATGGAAATAAAATGGGTCCTTGAAGACACATTTGAGCTGATGAATTTACTGATTTCAGCCCTGCTCCACCTCCAAACTTCTTGTTATGGGAGACAATAACCACTTAATTGTTTAAGCTTCTTTTAGATGGGTTTTATGCTAATTTTCAATTCATTCCTTTTGGTGATAGCCTATATTATTGTCCCCAAGTATTCAGGGCACTTCTCTGCAGGAAGATTGTACATGTTTCCCCTTTTAAACCCAGGGATGGCAATGTGACTTGCCTTGACTGATGAAATATGAGTAGCCTGATGGGTAATTTCCAGGCAGAAGCATCAAGACCCAGTATGTGGTTTTCCACACTTTCTATTCCCTATCCCTGTGATCTTGGAAACATGTTGAGATGAAGCCTCTGTCAGCCTAGTCCCTTGGTGACCTTGATGAGCAAGGTCCCATTGTCTCTCTCATGATATACTTGTGTCATGAACAAAAAATAAACTCTTGTTTTAAGCTGCTGAATTTTTTTGTTGTTGCCACAGAATAAATCTATCCTTTTCTGACTGGTACACATCCTAACAGCTGTAGTGATGGAAAGCAATGAGGCAAAGGCAGAAGCCCCCGATGCAGGACCTTAACTCGATTGCTAGAGCGCTGGTTGGGAGAGATATATGTTAATGAGTAAACAGTTCCTGGAAAAGATGGGCTCTGGTCTGCTCACTCCACACACTTCCTGGTTACAGAGATGAGCCTCAGGATGGTAAGTAATTTAATCCAAATGATGCTTTGAAAATGTCCTCACTTTGATGCATTATTCAGAGTAAATTAATCACAACTTATTAAGTGTCTCTTTAGTATCTCTGACACTCACCTCATCACCCTGCCCCATCACGTGTTTCTTTGTAATGACTTCAATATGCACTCCCCTAATGAGCCACTCAACAGATATATATATAGAGAGATGGATAGATAGATAGATAGATAGATATAGATATATAGAGATTTTGTTTGTTAATATAGCAGTGCTAGCTCTTTGTCTCTATAAACACAGAAATGGGTAAGCCATAAAGGTTAAAACTATCTAGTTATCCCATATACTAATACAAACTGGGTCTCAGACACACAGTTATATCTAATGTTTTATAATCTCCTAGGCTTTCTAGTCCAGGCACTTTTTGAAAGGTCATTGACCTCAATTGAAGGGTTTTGGTGTTGGGTTTTTGTGAATATTTGCCTCCTTCCATCCCAGAGTTTTGCAGATAGACAGATACGATTCAAAACGATGTTTCTATGGTGTTTAGTGGAGTCATTGGTTTGCAGTAATGTCACACTTCTCCACTAAAGGATGGGGTGATCATCCATGAGGTGAACTAAAGTTAAGTCATTAGAAGAATTCCTTAATCAGAAATTTTAGCTTTGCATTTTGTTGCTCTATTTCCTGAAAATAGCTTGGAGATGCTCCTGATTTGTCCATCTACTCTATGGGACTTTGGTAATGGATTATTGATCATGTGGCTGAAGTTTTGTTGCCACAAGGGTGACATGTTAGGTGATTGGGACAGGATGATGATGATGGCAACAGTTAATCCTTATACAGCACTTGATCTATGCCAGATGCCATTCTAAGTATGTTGTACATAACTCACTTCATCCCTTCGGCCTCACCTTATTAGGCAGGTACTATTAATAGCCTTATTTTACAGATGAGGAAACTGAGGCACAGAGAGGCTAAGCATCTTGTCTGAGGCTATGCAGCTAAAATGTGGTGTGATACTTGGCTCCAGGCCCAGGCTATCTGGCTCCAGAGTCGTGCTCTTACCTGTGACGCTTAACCAGGAGTGGTGGCCATGGGGAGAGGTGCTCTTGGGGCAGCGGTTCTTGGAGAAGGGTGGAGCACCACCTGCAGTTCCACCAGGCTTAAATCCTAGCTGGTGATTGTTTTGCAATTCGTAAAACAGGGCTATGTCCAGCTTTCCTCAACTGTAAGATGTCCCTAGGAAGTTGTGAAGAGTGAAATAAATGAAGCATGCGAAGACCCTAGCATTGGCTGAGGCCTGTCACAGCCACCGCGGGCCGCTGAAGGATTCTAGGACAGATCCCCAGAGGGTGCAGAAGCCTTGGGCATGTGAAGAGTTGCCCACAAATGTGAAATGACTTCTTGGGCATTTCTCCAGGGCTCTTGTAAGACCATGGGGAACCTGTGAAAAGCTGGCTGAAGAGTAGTGCCGGGACCTGCAGGCACAGCCTTGACTGGGCCACGCTTGGTGCACGGGGGAGCCATCTGAACCAACTTGGTGTTAATAGGTTCGGGACATTTTTCTGAGACATGAAAGGGGTGTGTAGATGTGCATATGAGTAGGGAGGTGAGGCAAGTGGCTTGGATCTAAATTTGTTTCAAAAAGGCTTTGGAAATTTAGGTCAAGAGAGATGACTTTGCATTTAAACAAAGTTTGGGGAAAATGCACTTATCTAACAGCAAATCCTGTATGTTCTACCTCTAAAATACATTTCAAATTTGAACACTCGTCACCATCCCCACTGGGGCAGCAGCTGACACCTGACCCTCTTAGACACCCACAGCAGTCTCCTACCTGATTTCCCTGCTTCTATTCCTTGCCCCATCCATTCACCACACAATTGATCATCTACAAATGAGTGATCACCTACAAATACAGCCAGTTCCTGTGGCTTCCTCTCACTTTTAGGATAAACCCAGACTCTTTAATAAATGATTGGCCCTGCCTACTTTCTGGATATCGTCTCTCACTCTTTCCCCACTTGCTCCCTACAGTCCAGCCCCACTGGCCTTGCCATTTGAGCCCACCAAGTTCATTCATTCCGGCCTTAGGGTCGTTCCATTAGCTGGTCCCTTGCCTGGGCTGTTCTTTGCATGGCTGACTTCTTCCCAGACTTGGAGCTTGATCCCAACAGCACCGCCTCCAATTTCCTGACCACCCTGTGACCTGCCCTCCTCACCTCCCCCTATTAGCAGATTTAATTTCCTTAATAGTGCTTATCACTATCTGAAATTGTCTTGTGTGTTCATTTGCTTGTTTATGGGCATATTGCCAGTCTCCCCTGTTAAACTGAACTGAACCTGGTTTGTCCCACTCATGGCTGTATCTCCAGTCCCTTGATCAGTTCCTGTTGCATAGAGGATCCATAAAGGAAGAAATAAATAATTTGCATTGAATTTCCATCAGTATATACATTTCTTAACTATTTTTTATGTGTTCTAGTGAAAAAGAGAAAAACAAGAAAAAATTTTATTTCCATTTACTTGACTATTGATATATTCTTTGGATGATAGCAATAGAATGATGATACTTGAACATGATTTTGTGGGGTTAATCACCCCCTAGAAAATCTGAAATTACATATAGCTCAGAGTGAGTTTTACATCGATAATTAAAAGCCCAGGAGCCACTATTGATAGATTCCTATTTTAAAATATTATAAAAAATATAAAATGTAAATATTATGAAAATGTAAAATATAAGCTATGCTGATCCTATAATAAAAAGTTTATAGTAAGCAAGGATAGAGAATATAATGCCCAAATCTAGCTCACCATATTTTCTTTATTGATCTTTTTGAAAAATTGAATGGTCCTGAATGTTTGTTTAGAATACATTAAAATATTAATATTATATCTGGGTATGAATTGCATTTGTCTATTTGTCTTATATCTAGATTTGATTTAACATTTTTAAAGATTCTGAATGGAGAGCCCTCTGGGATATAATCATTTTCCATTCCACATATGTCTAAATTTGGTCATATTTGCTGATTGTGCAAAGGGCCCTTTCTGCGAAGTAAATATTAATGCTGGCTGGCTTTGAAATAAAAACCCCTGGGGCACCTCTTCTTCTTTCCATTTTTAGACACCTCTGTTAGATGCTGTAACACTTGGGTGGAAGTGTTTTTAAAGTAGCTTGTGAAGATTTGGAAAAGATTTTATTTTTAATATCCCAGATTGCACCCTCTGCATTTGGTTGGTTTTGTTTCATGTGCTCCATCTGTCTTGGAGATATGGAAGACTCAGTAGGGAGAAAATGGAAAGGGCAAAATTGTTTCCCTAATTTGATAAAATATCTAAAAATGACTTCACATGTAAGACCTAGCACATGGATTCCTTCACTTCTGACTTCCAACACCCTAGTCAGGCTGCCTGTCAAGCCATCCAACCAGATGCATTAGCCCCAGATACTTCCACCTTCTGAGCAGAAAGGAGAAATTGCTTAGTTACTCCTTGGTTAGAAAGTTTACAGGATCTACTTTGAAAGGCTTTGAAAGGCTTTTGTAAGACTTCTTATCACTTCAGTTGAATTTACTGAAACACAGAGACTGGTTCTTTTATTATGAATTTCCTTAAAGGGAATGTAATCAATTTACTTGCTGGTTACAGTGGGTCTGGGATTTCTGAGGTCTTTCTGTAATGTTCTGGGCTAAGGATGGGATGCAAATTCTGAAAACCAACCAACCAAGCAACAAATAACATTTCTCTCCCTATCTCTACCTGTGTCTGACAGGGAAAGAAGTTGAAATGTTACTCCTCACTGGGCATTATGCACAATTTCAAGCTTCTATTATTCTTATTATTTTAGGCTACTAGTCAATACCTAGTAAAGTTATTTTTCCCTCTGAAACAGCTGGTTATATTTGTAATTGGAGAGCTTCCCGGATTGGATGTCTGGAAGATCTGATGTGCTTTTTTTCTGCATTGTTTAAGTAAACATTGTTTAATGTTATATTTACATATTTTGAGCATCTTGTAGCCTTAACGTGAACTTCTGGAGAATAAGGCTCTTTTATGATCTGTGCAGCACCAAAAAAAAAATATATAGATTCTTTAGCATTCTCTCACAAGGAGACTTTAATCTGGAGCTCTAAAGTGACACTTCTTTGGCGTGTCTTTATCTGCAATGATTCTACAAACAAAGTTAAACCTTCAATAAGCAAAACCCACAGCCCCCAACTTTATAAGGTGACCAGCCTCCCTGAATTGAGATGATGCTCATCATTAATTTTAGGGGGATCATTGTATTACAATTAATATTAACAAATATTTCCCATCAAAATTGGACTGTTGTAGAAGGCAGTCATGTGGTGTTTAAACCTGGCTTTATAGTTTATGGGTTTTTACAAATCATGGCTCAGACTGATAACCTATACATTTGTGTGCAGTCCACATCATATCGAATTTTCTCATGTCCTGTGACTCATCTTAGAATGCTACTCTCTTGCCATTAGTATCTCCTATCATTTTACATGACCTTGTCATCACCTAGAGCTGCTTTACCTCTGAAATCCCGAACTTTGAAATTCCACTCTGACCGCAACCCCTGACCTACACTTTACTCCCAGCACATTTCAGTGGTCTTCCTTCTAACAGCCTCCAGCCTTCTTCTTTTTTTTTTTTGTTACATATCCCCCCTTTTCTGCTTGTTCTTGCTGTGTTCATTTTTGCGTTCTTCTGTGTCTGCTTTGTTTCCCCTGGTTGCGAGGATGCACCAAGTCAGCTCACTGCGCAGTCATCTTGCCCCGCTTGCGGGCAGCTCTGCTCTGCTTGTGGGTGGCTCTGCTCTGTTCGCGGGCAATTTGCCCCGCCCATGGCGGCTTTTTTTGCCCTGCCCATGGCGGCTCTGCCCCGCTCACGGTGGCTTGCGCTCTCAAGGCGGTCTGCCCGCCCATGTGGTGAACCGGCGCCCTATCCACTGGGCTACAGCCGGCTCCCCTTCCAGCTTTCTTGACTCTTCACTTTAAGGACTCCCTCTTCCTCTGAAGCTCCCTTGCTCCTTTGAACTCCTTTGACAGCCAGCCAACTAGCCCTCTCAATCTTGGATCTACCATTATTTTTGTTCTTTGGCCTTTAATTATTACTGAAAACAAAATTCAAATAACCACGCAGTCAGGTGCTAATACAAACTTTGGATTTCAAACCTCAGCTGGGCACTCAAGACCACTCGGAAATTCTTTGATCCCTCCTAGTTAAGTCCCTGTATAATTTACTTGATCTGAGACTTGTGGAACTAGATAAGATGAATCAAAGATACACAGGATAGAGTTAACTTACTCAAAATAGAGTTGAAAGTTCATTTTTTTCTCCCTGGATTTTATGTGGACCAAACTTTTCCCTTTTAGTTGCGTTTCCTCTTGTTTTCCCGTTTTCTTTTACAGTTTTCCAAATAGATTACTTCTTGGGAGCAGTATTGAAGAGTTTAAGATAATCACAGCATATTTATTACATTCTTACTATGGTTCTGGGGAGAGGCACCATAGTGTAAACACTTTCTTTAAAATGTGAAAATCTTTATTTTGCCAAATAAATGCAGTATAAAAAAATGACCTGAAAAAAATTTTAAAAAGCGGGTAAAAAATAACTATGTTAACATATCACTGAAGAAATAATACAAAAAAGAGGGTTAAAGGGGCCGGCTGGATAGCCCAGTGGATAGGGTGCTGGCATACCACATGGGAGGCCCTGGGTTCGGTTCCCGGGGACCTCTCCTTGCGGGCAGACCGCCTTGAGAATGGCCGTGGGCAGGCCAGAGCCACCATGGGCAGGGCTAAAAGCTGCCACGGACAGGGCAAAAGCCGCCATGGGCAGGGC
>PVKH010042566.1:0-10812 GCA_004027955.1 Chaetophractus vellerosus
TAGCCTCTCCTGGACACTCCCTTCTTTTCCAGGTTTCACTCACCTTCAGCTTCTTGCTTTCCCTTGCATCCTATATCTATCTGCATTTTATTCTGCTTTTAACAGACTATGTAATAGGATGAAGACTCATCCTGGTTGAGCTAAGTCACACCTTAACTGAAGTAACCTCATCAAAAGGTCCTATTTACAATTAGTTCACACCCACAGAAATGGATTATGTTTAAGAAATGTTTTTCTGCAGCACATAGCTCCAAACCACCATAATGTAATTGATGTATTAGATTTAAAATGGAAAAGAAGAATTGGAGTATATTTTTGTTGTATTGTTATTTCCCCTTTACTTCTAAAGCTAATCCCCCACATTCTTTTAATTTTAATAGTTGGAGCACATTGATTTTATAGCCTGTGGAACAGAAATCAGCATGATAGGCCTTAGACTAGAAAGTTTAGTGTCTCTTTTAATTGAGGATAAATAATGTTTTGAAATATTAATTTTTTCATTTAATATTTTCCCCTTTTGGTTCCTTATGCAGGCAAACATTGCCTGGAAGTTCTCACCAGTTTTATCTTTAAAACATTAAGATTTTAGGTGAATGTATAGTGTTTGAAGAGCTAGAAAAGAATAATAAAGTAGCTTTCTGGGAAAAGCAGTTTGGCTTGGATTAAGCAGTTTAGAGAGATGGACATTCCTGAAAAGGGTGTAAAGAGAAGAAAGGGTTGAATAATGGGAATCCAAACATGTTTTACTGTTGGTGGTCAGGGAAGACACACAGAGTGTAATCAAACAAAGAGCACCTCATAAAAAAATCAAGGTTCCTCAATATGTTACAGCAGCAGAGCTGCAAAACTTAAAGATAAGGGATAGGAGATATTATTGTGATGTTACTGTAAAAGATGACCAATGAGCAGAGTCTCCTTGACCTGTGGAAGAATACAAACACACACACACACAGCACACATACATGCATTTTGATACTTCATAGAATAGAATAGATGGAGCATAGGGCATTTGGGGTCATTAGAATTGTTCTGTATGATCTTGCAATAATGGATACAGGACATTTTAAGTTTCATCAAAACCTATGAAAGTGTATGGCCCAAAATGAAAATCATAATGTAAACCATTGGTGATTGTTAGTAGCAATGCTTCAATATTTGTACATCAATTGTAACAAATGTACCATCTGCATGTAAAATGCTATTAAAGGGGAGAGTGGAAAAGAGGGAGGGCATTAAGCATATGAGAATCCCCTGTATTTTTAATGTGATTTTTCTGAAACCTAAATCTTCTTTGAAGATAAAACAAAAAAAAATAAGACACTGGGGGAATATACAGAAGAAAATGTCACTGTATATACAAGACAACAGATCTTATGGTGATGAAAGGCACAATGACAATAATTTTTTATATTATTTCAAGAACAATACATTATTAACATCACAATTAAATTGATACCACAGATATGGTATATTCCTCTCTACCTGTGTTTTTTTTTTCCTGGAATTCATAGCCTTCACATGATATTTTAATGTATCAGGGCTTTAGAGGTGATGAATGAGAATAAATTAGCTATCATTTATCAGTATTGGATTATCTGCAAAAAGATTTTAATTTTAATTTCATAACTTACAATTGAATTCTGATATATGTAGTGTAAATATGTTTGTTGATACTATTTACTTGAGTATTGTAAGTATATGTGTATTGGTCAGCCAAGGGGATGCTGATGCAAAGTACCAGAAATCTATTGGCTTTTATAAAGGGTATTTATTTGGGGTAGAAGCTTACAGTTACCAAGCCCTGAAGAGTCCTACTCAAGATACCATAAGAGTTACTTTCTCACCCAAAATCTGTTGCCACATGTTGATGCAAAATGGTAGGTGATGTCTCTGAGGGTTCAGTTTTCCTCCTTCCTCTTAAGGCTCCATGGTCCCAGCTTCTTCTAACCTCAGCTGTAGGCTGGCATAAATCTCATCACTCTCCCCAGGGCTCCTTTCTGGGCTCAGCTGCTCTGATCTCTCCACAAGGTCAGCTGTAGACTCTCAGATTCATTTCTCTTCCCAGAGCCATGTCTAAACTATCTCATCCTGCATATCTACTTCTCTGGGTTCTCCTTCTTCACATATTTACTTCCATGTGAAAGCTGTTTTATCCCCATCAAAGGAGTGGGGACTCAAACTGAGTTGCTCTAATGATGTGGTGAAATAAAAGCCCTAATCTAGATTTAATAAAGTAAAAATGAAACCTCTGAATCTATAACACTCTAATACACCCAGAGGAACAGACCAGTTTACAAACACAATCCCAAATCTATTTTTGGACTTCATAAACAATATCAAACTGTCACAATATTATATATATATATAGAGAGAGAGCAGTAGTAAGTATATTTAGCAGTAGTTTATATTATACAATAATTACATTCAATAGGAAATGGAAAAGGAGAACCTAAGTATAACTGGAAGGCTTAGGGTAGATTTCCCATTTCCCAGAAGAGGAGATTTAAAGGATGAGTAACTGAATTCCAGGTGAATGGAATAGTGCTGAATATACAGAAAGGAATAACAAAAGTATAAGTGAGAGCATGGTGAGTATTGGGAACCATGAGGTATTTAGTTAGGCTGGATGAAGGAGCAGGCATGGTGATGCATCCTGAGAATCCATGGCCCCCACAACCCTGCCATGCTTTACAAGGCAGTCTCAGCAGATGACCCAAGTTTTCTCACATGTATTGGTGAGTAAAGATGCTGTAGGCATCATAACATCAAGTAGAATTACCCAGGCTCCTTCAAATAGATTGAATAATAGGGAAGTTATAGGTAGCAATAAAGATCATGGACAGTAGGAAGGAAAGGTGGGAAGGAACAATAATGTTTGGGGAAACTTTGTGCCTTTTCTCCATCTAACTAGATAGAATATTCTTCATAGATGTTCAAAGGCTCATGAGGAGAGAAGGCATCTAAAATTTCCTACCCCATCTTTTGCTTTTCTGTTTGATTTAGTCTAACTATTGTGATGTAAGTCATCAAAATGTAAAACAAGCCCTTAGACCTCACACCATCATGTACAGGTGGCTACATGTACAGGAAATGGCAAAAAAAAGTTGTTTTTCTGTGACTACTTTAGCATTCAGGGAAGAAACACCTAACAATAAAGTAAAAATAGCAAAAAGATTATATCCTCATAATACGATGTAATCAACAACAAAACAAAACATTCCTTTTTGTCTTTAAAAATTCCTTATGGTCTTTAAATGTTAAGTAAAATTAATACATTACCTATATTATGACAGATTTTACTTCCAACAACTATGGAATTAAATAGACTGTGCTGTCTAACCTCTCTCAGAAATGTTAGGTTCTGACAACTCTGATTCATGGAAAAAGTGAATATTCTATACATACATATTATAAGAATAATAATTTTAAGGTTGAGGTTATTCACTGTTTAGACAGCTTTTGTATTTTCTTTGGGGGTTTTTGTGGGTTTTTTTGTTTTGTTTTGTTTTGTTGATACACCTTCCCCTTCAGGTTGATTTTTTCAATTAAAATTGTGATCTGATTAGCACCAAGCACAAATTTTGGGAAAATAAAGTTAAACAATTCTTGCTATCACTCTATAGTTGTTCAAGAAAAAAATAATAAAACACTCTATTTAAAGAAAATTCTTCTATGCAAAAATTTCCATTTATGCCACCTTTTAGATGTTGGAGGAGATGCAAGATTAAACCTGCTTCAAAAATGATGTGGAAATACTCAAGATCCCTTTACTTAATTTTCTGGTACTTGATTAGGAGACAGCCATGATTTAGGAAAGCAGAGTAACATTCTGTAAAACTGGGATAGTTTGATCCTCAACAGTAGATGAATAAAGGTTAGGTGAGTGATTGAACTCCTTAACCAGATGTCTAATGATATACCTTCCTGTCCTGTTTTAAATTAAAAAAAAAAAACATTTTAAATTTTATTGGATAACAGGCTTGCATAGGTGTCATAAAGGTTATTTTCACAGGTACAAATGTATCATAGGCTTTTTTTCCTTAAGCATTGTTATTTATCTGTTAAACATTGAGACTAAACATTTTAAGTACTACACATTTAAATTAAACAATATATTTTTTATCTTATTTTCTAAGTATATCTGTAAACTGCACTCTTCAATACCTCCTTTTATATAGTTTAACTAGTCAGAAAATAGAGTAAGGAAAGTTCAAGTTTTCCATTTCTTTCTCCCTCTTTTCCTTTCACCTCCTCCTCCTCTTCCTCCTTATTCTCTTAAGAAGAAATTAGAAAAATTATAGCAAAGGTAAACACAAGAATGGAAGTGAATGTTTTCAATTTAAAATAGTGATGTCAGGAAAGAACTGACACTGAAGATATTTGAGGTAATAATATTAAAAGGCAAAATTGAATATATGCATATATATTTCCTTCATATAGATGAGAACATGACAATGTGAATATATGTGTATGTGAATTTTACCATTTTACTTGAAGTGGAGAATATGAATCTATAATATATGTATATATTTGTATATGTATTTGATCTAGAGAACACAAAGTTCTCTAATATACTCCTCTAGAAATTCTTTCTGACATCACTGTAGCCCACATTATAATTAAATTTTTCAGTAAAGAAGATAAACTGGTATGGTTAAGATTGAATTTTTGATGAAGTGCTTTATCCAAAATATATGGCATTGAAACAATGAGGAAAATTAGCAATAATGAACAAAACTTATTTTTGTCCTACAATTTATATTAACTTTTTAAGACTTTCCTCTTTTCCAATGGCTAAACATTATAATAGAAGTTTTCTCTTAGCTGATTGTTCTCTTTACTTATCCTATCCTCTATACATTACTGACTTTTAGGATTATTTTTCATTCCCATAACATTTGACCTAAGAATTTGGCAAAAGGTAAGTTGGGCTGTGAAACAGTCCTGATTCAGGAAGAACAGCTCTGTGCTTTTCTTATCTAAACTTCCTAAATCCAAACCCCATTATCTCTGTCTCTAATATTATGTTAGAGCAGAGGTTGCCAACAAGGAGTCCATGAGCTTGAATTGAAATTCAAAAAGACTTTATTCTTGCTTGGAGGTGTTGGTGTGGGGGTGATATATTTCTTAAATAATACAGTCTAGTGTGGATTAGTAAGAGGTCCATAGTTTTCACCTGACTGGCAAAGGGGTCCAAGGGGTAAAAAAAGGTTAAGAACCCCTGTTCATTTATTATTGCCAATGGATTTTTTTTCTTAATATCCTCTTTGATTGTTCATTACTAGTGTATATAACACTATAGATTTTTGCCTGTTGATCTTGTGCTATGCCACTTTGCTGAATCTATTAGCTCTAGGAGTTTTGTTGTGGATTATTCAGAAGTTGTTATATAGAGAATCATATCATCCGCATTTAGAGGGTTACTTCTTCCTTTCCAACTTGGATGCCTCTTATTTCTGCTTCTTGCCTAATTGCCCTGGCTAGAACTTCCAGTATAATGTAGAATTACAGTGATGGCAGTGGACATCCTTGTTTGTTTCTGACCTTAGGAGGGGAAGTTTTCAGGCTTTCATCATTGAATATGATATTAGCTGTGAGCTTTTCATATATGCCCCTTATCATGCTGACAAAATTTCTTTCTATTTTTACTTTCTAAGTCTTTATTTCAAGAAGCAATGGTATATTTGTCAAATTCCTTTTTGTGCATCAATTGGAATGGTTTTGTGCTTTTCTCTTATTTTCTGTTAATGTGATGTATTACATTAGTTGATTTTCTTATGTTAAACTACCCTTGTATACTAGGGTTAGTCCCACTTGATCTTGGTGCATAATTCATTTAATGTGTTGTTGGATTCACCTTGTTAATATTTTGTTGAGGATTTTTACATAAGATATTGATCTGCAGTTTTCTTTACTTGTGGTATATTTATTTGTCTTTATTATTAGGGTGATGTTATCCTCATAAAATGAGTTGGGGAGTGTTCCTCCCTTTCAGGTTTTTGGAAAAGTTTGAGAAGAATTGATGATAATTCTTCTTGGAATGTTTGGTAAAATTCACTGCTGAACCCATCTAGTCCTGGCTCTTCTTTTTTGGAAGGTTTTGATTAGTGACTCAATCCCTTTACCAGTTATTGGTCTGTTGAGTTCTTCAATTTCTTCTTGAGTCAGTATAGGTTCTTTGGTATTTCTAGGAGTTTCTCCTTTTCATTTAGGTTAACTTATGTGTTGGAGTACTTTTGTTCATAGTATTCTCTTACAATTCTTTTTTATTTCTGTGAGATAAGTAGAAATGTCCCCCAATTTCATTTCAGTTTTTAGTTATTTGTGTCCTCTCACTTTTTTCCATTGTCAGTCTAGCTAAAGATTTGTCCATTTTATTCAATGTTCTTGTAATTTGTTTTCTGTATTGTTTTATATTCTGTATTTCATTTTTCAAGGCTCTAATCCTTCTTTCTCCACACAAACCCCTGTCTGCATCATTCACTGGCAGAAAAGGCCTAAGAAGATCATCCATCAGACCATTCATGCATAGAGAAGGAAAGCACTTGTCAGCAAAGAAATCCTGAAAGCCCTTGGAAAATGAAGGTAGTGGAGTTTTGTATTTCTTTCCAGAGGAAATTCTACTTTCCTGGAATGTGGATTTGAGGTGGGCAGTAGCCATGCTTCCCTGCTCCTAGGATATTTCTCCTGGAGAAATGCAGAGCTGATGATGGAGAAAGGCCTTAGGAGTTAGAGATCTTGCTGAGAATCAGCCAAGACCAATTCATCCCTTGACCCCGTCCCTAAGTACAAAGATGAAGTTCAGAGGGACTGAAGCCCCATTTGCCCTTCCAGGTTCCCAAAATTCAGAGTCACTGACACCTGGGGCTGGACTCTCTTAGGGCTTGGTTAAAAATGCTAGCCAGAAGGCTCCTAGGAAGTATCCTTGGCCCTGTCAAAGGAGAAAAGCTCCATCCAACCAGTGTATCAAACTCAGAAGCTACTGCCCACCAAGACAGTCCCAGAAGCACCAAGGGGCCTTAAATGACTGCCAGGAAGAGTGTAAGAGGAAGAGCCCCTGAGCCTTGTTTAAACCAGAACCCACCATTCTTGCCCACATCTGAGAGTGCATCACAATGAATTTTCAGTTGAAACTATCACTCCTGGACTCATCATTCAGGATGTGGGGTTCTTTCCCTGGCCAGACAGTATCTTCCACCTTCTTCCCTCACACTTGCCATACCCCTCCACATTGAAGAGAATTCATCCCTGCCCCATCTGACCCTATGACCACCTACCCCACTCCAGATCTGGACCCACTTCAAGGCCTGAAACCAGAAATCAAGAGGACAAGGGAAGTGACAGTGAGGTCTGGTCAGTTGGGCCATCAGGATAGCACATTCACTGGCCTCAACAATAGGCAGGAGTGGAGTCACCACATATGCACAGACCAAGCCAGCTGTGGGCATCAGGATGACCACCAGGCGGCTGAGCTCTGCATCCCAAAGATATGACAAGTAAAGGTTTAACATGTTGCCCCACATTCATCTCTGGCCTGGCACCTTCTGAGCATCAATGTGTCCCAGAGTTTCCAGGTGGGTGATTTGGGGTGGAGCAGACTAAAGAAGCAGAAGCAGGAGCCTTGGTCCAGCTGGTGTCCCAGTCAGGAGTGTCTGTGAGGGTGCAAGTTTCCTTCAAGGAATTGTAGTGATGACCCTGACTGGGTAACCTGTGGATGGGTTATGCTGCTTTCTTCTTTGGGCATAGCCAGAGGAGCTGCCACATGTGTGGGTTTTTGTGTTTGGGGGGTGGGAGGGTCTGTGTGTGTTATCATTGCTCCTTTGAAAGTTATTTTTTTTTCATCTAACCCTTCTAAAATTTTGTCTTTGGCCTTCTGTTAATTTCCTCTTCTCATTGTACTTATGGTTTCTTTTGTCTTTAGCTTTTTGCTGTCAAGAAACAAAAAGACATAAAGCCTAATAGTAATTACATGTCATGATGAAGGCATACAAAACAATTCAATATACTCCTTGGTAACTTTTAAGTAGGGCAAACATCTAAGAAACATCAAGAAAATAAACTACTACTTCAGGGGATTATGTCTGGGGGTGATGGAGAGGTATATAATGAGTGGGGGAGACCCTCCAACCATACAGATACCGATATGATTCTATCTGCTAAGAGGAGTGGATGAATGTTCTTAATTTCTTTTATTCTTATACCTGCGTTATATTTATTTTCCCTTGAAATGTGGGTAGTGCAAATGAACTTCATTTTTATTTTTTAAATTAAGTTTTAATCAAACAACTATATTAAATAAAGAATGGCTAATGTATTGACATCCAAGTTTTCAGATGTCAGATATACCATTTAATATTCTAATGGGAAAAAAATGGAATCATATCCGGGCTGGAAGCTGATGAAAGGTAACTCACCTAATAGACAGAGGGCATATGAGAAAGAAAGCAGCACCATGTCTAAACAATGAAACTAGGGGGAAGGAAAGGAAAAAGAACAAAATTTAGCTGAGTTCACTTGCAAGGAAACAATACATCAGGATAAGACCTATTAGGCACCAAATTACAGGACAAAGGGAGCCATCACCCCTGTGAAGGTTACCTCAATAAAGAAATGCCAGACTCAGAAAAATACAGGGCAAGGCTAGGAAGGAAGAGAAATGTCAATAACATCACGAAGGAAAAGCTGAGGAGATAAAGAAGTGTCCCAAGATGAAATGGGCATGTGAGAAGGGGACATGGGGGGAAGGGTGTGAAGGTACTGTGATTGTTGTTTTAGCTAAGAATACTGAACTGATCTTACACTTTAAATTGAGTGAATGTATAATTTGGTTGAAAGGTAGAATGGTAAACTTTAAAGAAGACCATAGATCTTTCCAACATATACAATAGCTGTGTCCTGTGACCCTGTTCCTGCCAGGATCATGGAGAGGTAGGTCCCACTCCCCAAAGAGGCACCTGCTGCCTTATAGAATATTTCAGAAGGTCCTGTTTGGAATGAGGCCCCTGGGTTCTTGGTCTGCCCTGGTGTCCAGGTTCCCCTGTGGCTCACTCTACCTCTGTGTGCCCCAGCAGCCTGGGTGTGATGGTGTCACCAGGCCTGGTACAAGTCTCCAGTGCAGTGGGAAGAGCCACCAGTCAGTGACATCTCAGGTGTGGGCTGTGAATGCCTGCCTGCCCCTGGTCCAACCAAAGCATGGCTTGTAGGGATGGTGGCTGTCAGGAGGGGGACTCAGATGAACCTTGTTCCTGTGTGCTCAGAGTCAGGGGTGGGACCCTGCTGCCTGTGAGGTTCTGCACTCACCTTTTGTGTATCCCTGTGTCCAAGAGAGCACCAGATTAAATAGCAAATAAAAAGCATCATGGCAGGTCAAAAAAAGGAAAGAAACTTCATATTTTAGAAGCTTTAATGGAACTTTGCCTGCTTTATGAACATGGGGCTGACACTTTACTTTGCACTGGGCCTTCACTCTGCAACCAATCCTGCTCCTTCCTGGAGCCCTGCACCTAGGGTCTCTGCAGGCCTGAGAGCTGCACACAGCAGCAGCCCTGAGGGCTGGACAGCAGGTCCCTTTCCAACCTTCAAGAGCCCCAGTGGGCTCTCTTAACCTGGCACAGGATCCCCTCTGTGGGCCTCCAGGAAGCCCAGGTCCAGCCTCCTATGACATACCACCTGACCTCAAATACACTGAGGTGGGTTCAGTGCCCTGAAGGCTGTGAGCATCCGCCTCTACCCCTCCCAGGGTGTCCATGCTGGCCTATAATTTCACCTGCAGCTAATACCAAGCACCTGTACCTCTTAACTTCCCTCCTTGCCATGCCTTCCCAGCATTGCAGGTGCAAGCTCACCTGCCACCAGCACAGCCTGGAAGGGCCAGGATTTAGGGCTCTGTTCCAGGTGTGGCAGGCCATGTCAGGGGCAGCCCTTGCTGAGGAGGAGGGTTGGCTACCTGGAGATACTTCTAGTTCCCTCAGGGTTGTCCTCCAGCTCCTCAGCAGCCTTGAGCCCAGATGCCATGCTGTAACCAATGCTTCACCATGTCCATTGTAAGGGTTCTTCTCTTCCTGAGTCTTGCCTCCCACCCCAGCCTATGCACTTTCTGCTCTTGCCTCCAAAATAAACTGATGCACCCAGGTCCTTTTGACTCAAGGTTTGATTTTGGTGGCACAAATACCAAGATGCTCTCAGAGGTGACCTCCCAATGGGCTGGGTTCCTTCAATACCCACGAGCCTCTGCTGGACAGGAATTGCCAGCCAGATCCACTCACTATGAGAGGAGGCCTCTGCAAGAACCCACTTTGCATTTGCTGCCTGCAGATCCATGATAGAACTTAACCAGTCATCCTGCAGGACAGACCAGGGGCCCAAGGACAGGGGAAGTGAGGTCAATGGGGGTAGCAGCATTTATGCAAAAGCAGAAAAGAATTATCCCCTTCCTGAAGCCTCCCTGCATAGAAGTGTTTAAACCCATGTTAGCATCCAGGATCACCTCTTCTGAACCCCAAAGGTGAACCACAGACTTCTGATTCTTCATGAAATGAGTCATCATGGAACATGTTCTTGGGAGTTTTACACTGTCCAGCAGGAGCCTCCAGGGCCTGTCTGTGCCTGCACTCCTGCTTCAGCTCCTCTGTCCCTAGCAGGCTCTGCAGAGGCCAGGGTTTGTATGCCTGGGCTGAAGTGAGGGTTCCCTAGGTTAGTCCTCAGAGGGGCCAGAGCAAGGGCAAGCTCCACTGCCCCAAACAGCTGTTTCCCCAGGTGAACCATGTCATCTTTTAGACCTCAGTCTCCTCATCTGTGAAATGGAAGGGACCC